>CM021102.1:565164055-565230248 GCA_007115665.2 Sequoiadendron giganteum | reverse complement strand
AGTACAACATGATAGAATTGGATAAAACATACGTGTTGACGTGCTTTTTATGACAGCGCCAGCACAGAATAAAGTTGTCCAACGGTCACTCTATTCTCTCTTGATCAAAGTGTCCCACATGCTAAGATTGCTTGAAAGTTCATGTGTTCGACTCCAAGGTTCCTTTTATCGCGAATAGACTCAGTTGGTTGATGTGTTTTGCTGGTTATTTCAAGGGGACTTACGTAGTTGTTCGACTCCGTGAAGCAATTAGGACCTGAATGATTTGGCAATATTGTTCTGGTATCTAGACTAACTCGGAAAATGCATAATTTAAAGGGGATAGGGATAGGGATTCTACAAATCTACTTCTAAAGGGTGGAGGACGAGGATCGACTTAAACAATCTTCAAACCAAACTTTGCTTTGTCTCCTTTCGAACAACTCCGACAAAGTTGGTGCAATCTTCAAAGGATGAGAAAAATGTTCAAACTATGACGCAACATGTTCATACCGTCAATACGACGCATACAAACATATGAACCATAATCGAAGTTAAGTGCTGATACTCCAGTTGACCACGCAAGGCGAACTTACCATCAGTAAGCCCGCTAGTGGTATGGATGAAGAAGATATGCTCAAATCACAACGCCACACTCCACAATTAACAACTACTTGCATGAAATAAAATCTATTTTACTCTATCTACCTTGAATTGGAAAGATGAAATGGCCTTGCTAGCTACTCATAACAAAGAAGAAATCACCAAGCAATGAAACTCTTTGTATTATGAAAAGTGTTCACAACAACCTTTTACAAAACTTTCAAAGGAAAGTTTTCTTCCCTCCTCAATCTAAAGCTAACTTCTAAGCTAAATGCTATATGCCTTCTACTCTCTAGCTCTGATCCAATTCCAATTCTAATCTCTATCTAATAATTTTACAAATGAGGGGGGATGCCCCTTTTATAACAAGTCCAATTCAGTGGACGGTTTAGATCAAATTACAATGAAGGGCTCAGATCGAGCCACCCATGCCCTGATTAGGGTTTCTGCCCTAAAAACCGCCACAAAGAGGAGTGGGCAATGAATACACAGAATATTCTCCACTCCCCTGCAGGAATCATAATGAGCAATTAATGCCCACTACATCAAGAAGATCCTCATCAGCATCCCGGATAGCAAACTCGATCAACCGGGCCAATACTGCTTCAACCTCCTGTGCAGAGATCGGTGGAATATGGTTGAGCTGGAACTCCAAGATTGCTACCGTCTGTCCGTATCTGGTGTAAGATTTCCTCCATGTCACTAAGGCGTCCTGGGTATGCTGAATTATACTAGAGAACGTGGAGACATTCTCAAAGTCATCCAGGACAAGTGACCTCGCAGCTGAGAAGAATGGAGGCAGTCTACTTTTCAAGCCATCAGCAGTTATCTCCTCTGGGACCAACTTTCTAGCAAATATGGCTTCTAATGTATTGAGGACTCCCCCCAAGATGTTGCCCATTGCTTTCCTCACTTTAGCTGAATCTGCCCTTGCTGCGTCGTGAAATCCACGGCCTGTGACCACCGAGGAGTACCAACTGGTGAAATCATACCTATCACCTCTCTGAATTACACCTCCATCCACCAAGGTTTCTAGAGGTATATGCATCAAAGCCCCCAAACGAAGTACAGTCTTCGTTTGATAGATGCGAGTATCACCCCAGGCCTGATCTACTATATCCATCCGTGCCAAAATACTTGAGGCCTGTCGATAAGCATCGGCGAGGTCCTCCATGAATTTCCCTGTCTCAGTATGAACACGGCTAACCCACTTGTCTGCCTCCGTTTCCATTTTCTTCAAATCCTCTAAGGCAACAACTGACTCATTCGGAAGCTCCGATGGACGTTCTACTGCTGGGTCTGCTGGTTCACCTGGACGTGCTAGATTCTGCATATATCCTATCAAGGTTTTGTGCTCCTCCTTCAATTTCTTATACTTCCCCTCCGTGCGGAGCAACTGATCCTTCAATGCCTGATAGGAGTTATCGAACTCCTCGATAACTTGGGCTCCCGTAGGACGACCCAACTCTACTGTGGTGATCACATAATTTTCAGGCCTCTCCTCGGTTCGATCACAATCTTCCCTCGGAATAGCCACCTGAAGCGTGCGAGAGCCTGACTCGTCAGTCGAGATCTTTGAAAACTTTCGGGCCCTTTTCTTCTCTGGTGGCGCACTGATCCTCCTAAGGAACTCCTCCATCTCAATGGTCGGATCCGTATCATCCTCGGGTTCTCTCCTCATTCTGTCGGAAAGCCAATCAGGCACTGTCTGCTGTGGATTACAAATGACAAGGGGTTGTTCTTCTGTTGCCTCCATCTCGTGCACTTCCTCCCTTCTTGCACTGGTTTGCTCAGGCTCATCCTCCTCTATAAGCTGGGTATCTCCCGACCCTTGGGTCCCCCGTTCTGTGTTTTCTTCTTCTTCCAAAGCCGTGTCCAACATCTGCTGAAAATGGGTGTCGGCCATTGTTTCCTCTTCCTCCTCCTGTTGGCCGCCCCTGGATAGACTAACACTAGCTGATTCCCGGGCGTTGGGCTGATCTACCTCCTCAAGTCCCCGCTCTTCCTCTAATCCTGCCCTCTGATCGGCAAATAATGAAACCACTCTCAAACTCGAAGACTGAGTTTGTGAATGCACGGGTGATGCTTGTTCTATCCTTAACGGTATCGGTTGGGTTGGCACTTCCACTTGTGCCCTCGATGCCTGAGCAATTTGTTTCCCTCTTTTTACCGATAACGGCCTTGGGTCACCCATCAAGCTGTAAGTAAGGGCGATCGACTTGCTCTTAAGTCTGCATACATGTCTGTCGACCCAAGTCCTGGTAAAAGTCATCAGAGGGATAGAAAGAGTGTCCAAGTCCATGATCTCTGGCTCGGACCAATCAGGTGGTGGGACAGGAGTATCCCTAACTGACCCATAGTCGGGTTGCATGACGTTGACATCCTCCTCCACCTGGTCGGGAACTGGAATAATCTCACATTTTCTAATCAACTTGAGAGGAAGTCTGGAAAACATCCTTCTTCTTATCTCAGCCTCATCCACTGCATTTGCCCAAAAGTCCTCCAGATGAGCTCTGTGCCGGTATTCAATGTTCTGTATCATCCGGATGTTCTTGTAAGGATCGAAATCTTGCCTGCCTGTGTGATATGACAAATGATAAGATTGCAGCTCGTCCTCTGCCTCTCGGGCTGCCTGTAAAGAGGGACACACCTCAATGGAATTTCCCATGGTGATAGGGAAATCAAGTCCACCCTTCTTTTTCCTTTTCTGAATCTTATCGCAGGCAATCAATTGCCTAGATACCTCAAGCATTACTATGTGATCAGTGGGGTATCGTGGTAACCGATACGGATACGAAGTGAACCCCTGCAGCCTAATATATGTGAATTTCGGGAATTGGATGAGCCAATACCCATATTCCTCAATCAATGTCTGTGCTTCTTTAGATATTCTCTGCTGAAGTGTCCTCGCAATGTGCATTGTGAATGCATCATTTGCCCGTTTATAGTTGGCAATGTTAGCTAAATGTAGCTGTGTGCAGGCTTCGTGGATTTTGAATTGACTAGGGGCACAGCCGATTGGCTCCTTGTACGAAATCCCTCTGTACTTAGTCATTCTGGCTAACATGTAAATTACATATGAGCTCATGTAGAAAGTCTTCGTCACCTTCAGGCTCCTGAATTGTTCATCGATGTGGTTGCTAATCATCCTAGCCCAATCGACACACTCCTTTCCTTCCAAGATGATCTCGATGAAGTAGAACATCCAAGGCTCAAAAATGTAAGCCTGTGCACTCCCATTCACCCGGCTCAGCATCATTATCAAATCACAGTATTCTTGTTTCACGTCCTCGGCAATTATCTGCTTTGGGAGCTTAGTGCGGGGTGGCCTCGGCTTCTGCATCCAAACTCTGTTAATGACTGCAGTGACTCTTTCGAAGGAGGAAGAGTACATTTTATCCGCCCTCTTATTTGTCCTGTATAACATCTCCTCAGCAGTTGGAATCCCAAATGCCTCTCCGATGGCATCCGGTGTGAAGTTGGCGAGCAGTTTACCATCCGGAGAGACAATCGTCCTACGTTCTGGCTTGTAGTGATTGGCGCACTCCATAATTAGCTCCGGACACTGAATTGCTGGCGAAAAACTAGCAGCTGCGTAGATTCCACTCTTCATTATATTATGTGCCGTGACCGATGGTTGATGGCCCCCTAGCCCGAACATCCTCGATTTGAGTGCATTTAGATTAAATGAACCAAGGTTGGTGTCGTTTAATCCCGCCAACTTTGAAACTATTGCTGACTTTGGGAGAAATGGCTTAGCGAGCCTTTTAATCATTGCCTGCCGGGATGAGCCAGCCTTGCCTGCTTCAGTGTTTGCAGCTCTGCCTGCGGCTCTGCTTGTTCCTGCAACATCCTTTGCTCCGGCCATCTGCAAAATAAAATAGAATATCAATAAGTTAGGCTGCAGATTTTTTTTAAATAAAATGAAGTGACCTCCGAGACGGCTGCGAACGTGGAGTTAGCCCTTTTGAACATAAAAAAACACTCTCAGCATAAATTACTAACTCCAAACCTCGTACTGTATAAAAAACTTCAAGCTTATAAAGAAGCTTTCAACGACTGCACTTCCGACTGGCGAAGAAAATTGCAGCCAACTACCAACTTTCAGCAATGTGGATACTTTCTCAGCACAAAGCGAATTAAATCCTTTGTCTTGACTTCGTCAACCTCAGCAACTTTCAACTTCTAGCAGCTTGAATAAGTAAAATCTGCAGCAAGCTTCAACTTTCGTGCAACTTCAATACTCAGCAATTTCGAAATAAATCCCCAGCACAATATAAATTTCTGCAACTCAACACTCTGCAGCAACTTCAACAAATAAATCTTCCAGCAACTCCGGAAAACAACTTCAACCTTCAACTTCGAAATTGCAGCAACACACTTTCAGCTTTTCGAAAGAAAGAGTCTCGGCAAATGAAAATTTCTCCAGCACTTCGCACTTTCAGCAACTCAACACTCCGAAATAAAATAAACTCTCAAAGAATTTCTCTCCTCAACCACTTCGAAAATATTTCAATCTCTCAAGAACTTCTTCAGCAACTTCAACTTTGAAACAATGTGAGGAGAAATGAGAGAAGAGATTGTTTAAATAACTCTTCTCGGAGAATCCTGCTAAGTAGTGCTGGGGCTATTTTTAGCACCTTCATCAATTTTCCACTCTCTTCGTTCGGAATCTTCTAATTCAAGCGCAGTAGTGGGCTAGTCGTCAGCCGGTCAATATGGCAGTTGCTATTAATAATGATTCCTTCCTCTTCAAATTTCGAATTTTCCTCTTAGTCTGCCAGTTAACTCTTGGCGATTTAAACAACTCGCGAGAAAAACAATCACTTGACTTGATTTAAAATTCCATTTTAAAATCTCGCAGTGTTTAAATAAATTCAACTCGAAAAATTTCGTGGGAGTTGTAAATTTATTTCCAACTTTTAAAATGTCTGTCATTTAAATCCTCGATTTCATAAAATTTGCCTTAGACATTTTAAATTCTCTCATTAAAATGTTCAACTCCGGGTGATTAAAAATTATTCGCCTGCTCGAAATAATTCATCCTCTGAGATTTAACCTCCGTCAGGAAAATAATCTAGGCAAAACGAATTTCCTCTGAAAATATTAAAATTTCCCTTAGGAAATTAATTTTCAAACTCTGTTAACTCATGGGTGCATTTTAAACGGGTTCATTTGATTTTCACTTGACCCATGGAAAATATTCATCGATATCAAATCTTCCCCTTGAAAAATATTCGTCAACTTTCAACTGCCTTTGGAAAATTTTAAAACTCATCAAATCATCCTTCCATGCCAAGGGCGTGTTTTTCCCCAGTGAAATGTTATTCCATTTAGAAAATATTTCTAACATTTTCTCTACCATAGGCGTATATTTTTGATGAAATATTTATTTCATTTAAAAAAATTCCTCACTTTACACCTCTGGCGCACTTGAGGGGGGAAGCTTTCTTTAACACTTAGGAAATTTCCTCAACATTCTTACTCCAAGGTGGGCGCATTTACATATGCAAGCTTTTACTTTCACACGCCTTAGAGAATTCTCCCATCTTTACTCACCTTCAGCTCATGGGCGCATTTGATACTCTGAACTTTTGCTTTTAATGCCTTAGAAATTTTCTCAAGCTCACTTTACACCTTGGGCGCATATGACCTAGTGAGGTTTTATTTCACACGCCTTAGAAAAATAATCCTCAACTCCTCTTCATCATGGGCGCATTTGCTAGGCCAAGCTTTCACTTTCAAAGACTTAGAAACTTTGCATGCCATTCTTCATCTTCTTGAGCGCATTTCACATGGGGAGCTTTCATGTTGAGGGCGCATTTAGGAGTACTTGCTTCCATTTTTATTACTTAGAAAAAAAAAATTTCTCATCACCCCCTTGGGCGCATTTTAGACTGGGTGCTTTTGCTTTCATACTTAAAATTTTTTTATGCTTTATCCTTGCTTCAAGGTGAGGGCGCATTTAGGGGGGTTAGCTCTCAACTTAACACTTAGAAATTTTTTTTTTGATACCCCTTGAGCTTATGGGCGCATTTTGCCCCTCAAGCTTTCATTTTACCACTTAGGAAATTTTGACTTGGCCTCACAACCTTGGGCGCATTTTCACATGCCCACTTTTGTTTTTGCCTTAGAAAATTTTGATGCTATCAATCTGTGAGGGGGGCGCATTTTGAAGGGGATACTTTCATTTTCCCACACTTAGAATATTTTCCATGCCTCTGCCTGCCTTTGTTTACGCATTCTATTTTTAGCAAGTTGTGCTATTTTTAGCAAGTCCCTTGATTTTCAACCTCTAAGGCTCCGTTTTGCCTGAAAATTTCATCATATGATATTCTTCACCTTGTGAACCTGTTTTGCCAGTCCTCTGCCCTGACCTGCTATTTATAGCCACCTGCTATTTATAGTAAGTTTTGACTTTCTGACTTCAGTAGCTCCGTTTTGCCTAAAAGTTGCAACGCTTGATCTTGATAGCTTGAGGGTCACTCTGATGCCAACCTCGGGTGTCGACCTGCTATTTATAGCCGTGCCCTGACTTACTAAAAATAGTAAGTTCTCCGATTTCGCTCAAATTTTGCCAGCAGGTACCTTGAAGTGTGCCGACATTGGTGGGGTGCTTCGTTTCGGCTATTTTCGGACTTCACCCCCTATAAAAGTGGGAACCCTAATTTGACTTGTATGTATCCCGAACGGTCTCCGTTTGACTTCATTCCTTCTGCATGTCGTTCTGTCTGCTGAACTGGAGTGTTGGGGGGGGCTGCCAGAGTGTACCTGCTAAAAATAGAAACTGCCTGAAGAAGTGACTCATCCACTGCCGGATGGTTTTGTATGTCATATTGCCCGTGGGATCTCAAAAAACCCAGAAAAACCCAGAAAACTGGTCTGCATGCATGCACTGGCTAAAAATAGTAAGTCCTTAAAACTTGATCTTCTCCGCTTGCATGTCACACCGTTGCGAAGCTCTTGAAAAACCCAGAAGGAATACCCGGACATGCGTTGAAAAACACCGCATGCAAATCCTAAAAATAGCCTCCGAAGGCTGAACTCTGAAAGTGGTTGTCTCGGTTTGCATGTTACATCACTGCGAAGGTTTTGGAAAACCCAAAAGGATTCTCCAGACATGCATCTGAAAAGCTCATGTGGAAACCCTAATTTGACTCTTGAAGCCTGAACTGCCAAAAATAGCAAGTTGTCTGATCTGGCTTAAAATTTACGTGTAGGCAACTTGATGTTACTCG
The DNA here is from genome assembly GCA_007115665.2 of Sequoiadendron giganteum. Taxonomy (NCBI): domain Eukaryota; kingdom Viridiplantae; phylum Streptophyta; class Pinopsida; order Cupressales; family Cupressaceae; genus Sequoiadendron; species Sequoiadendron giganteum. The sequence goes on along the minus strand of CM021102.1, from coordinate 565,222,428 downwards.
GATGCAGTGGAACTGACAGAATTCCAAAATCTCAATAAAATAGTCCCAAATTGAATACTTACTAAAAATAGTAAGTTGCCGGAATACAGTGAAAATTTAGGGGGACTCTGCTGGAAGTCTTCTGACTGCTGCACTAAGCTTAGATTTCAAATTTTATAACTCAATTTGACCTTAAATAAGCCTGAAGGATGAAAACCCTAATTACACAGACTTAACCAAAATTTCAACCTGGGTCAAACAACGGGACATCCCCGGAAGGACCAGAGACCAGAGAGAGAGCGAACCAAAGCCAAAAGACCAGAATGGAGCAAAATTTAGGGGGTCCCCATCTTGATGGGGTGATGTGTGAAAAAGGTCACAACACAAACCTTTGTAGCTAAGGTGTTTGTGCTCCATAGGTCATCCACCATTTATGCCCAGGTACATGTTCCATGTCATATTTGGTTGCTTGCAATCCAAACAGCCCTTCTCCGCCCTTGTATACCCAAAATTGACTTTTGATTAGTGCTGAAATTGTTTGATTTGATTCATACTTTCCAACCGCTTCTAAAAGCCCTGCCATAATTTCAGTGTCACCTTCTCTATCAATAGAAAATAACTTAGGCTCCAAAAAACAAGCTGCTGCATGTAAAGGTGTGTGCATCATTTTCCATCTGAAATCAACTGTCTCCCATACCTCCATATATTCTGCTTCTACATTGTTTAGTGCTTTTTGAATAGCTTCCTTACAACGGTCTATGCTTTCATAAAGCATGCCAAGGCAAGGATTGTCACCATCAACCACATCAACAATTGGTTCACATATAAGCAAAACCTTTGCTGCACTTTCCCAAAAATTGCTGTTTATTTGCTCTATGTTTTTCCCCTTAGGACCTTTAGAAAGCACTGAGTGTTCCCACTCATTGGAACAAATAACAGACCTCAAAGCTGCTTTTTCTTCAACCACTCTTTTCAAAGTGATATAAAATGAAGCAAATCTTGTTTCACAAGGCCTCAGCAACTCCCTGGATGCATGCTGTCTATAAAGACTCAATGTGAGACGATGATTCCTTATGAAATTTGCAATTGCTCTCCCCCTGTGAATAGCTTCATGTACCCATGGGAATTTAGCCAAGTCATGAAGCAACAAATCGAGACAATGGGTTGCACATGGGCTCCAATATATTTGTGGGTACTTCTCTGCAATCAGCTTCCCAGCTTCCACACAATTTGCTGCACTATCAGTTACCATTTGAACCACATTTTCCACCCCTATTTCAAGAATGGCTTCCTCTAATATTTGAAAAATGTACTCGGAAGTTTTCGTGTGGTTCATGGTGTCAATCACTTTCAAGAACACAACACCCTTAGGACAAGACACCAAAATATTAATCAATGGCCTTTGACATATATCTGACCATCCATCACTCAATATAGTGCAACCTGTTTTCCTCCAAGAGCCTTTGACAGTAGCTAATTTCTCAGTCACTCTATCTTTTGACCTCTCCAAAAGAGTTGTTCTGATAGCCTCTGAACCTGGGGGTGTGTACCCTTTGCCAAACTCTGCAATTTTGTGAACTGCATTATGAAAATGTGGATTTCTCACAACATTGAATGGAATAGCACTTGTGTAAAACAAATCAGCTACTGCATCATCCACCTCCTGTTTCTCTACTGGTTTCCAAAATCTTTTCAATGTTCCACTCTCCCTCACTGGTTTGGATAAACCAGAAGAGGAAGACATAATAGATGTTGAGCTTGTGAATTTGGATTGAGACATATCTTCTTCAATTCTCTGTTTTTTTTGTGCTTTCTTCATCTTTCCCACAATTAAAGAGGATTGTTCTTTCTCTAAAGCAGCTCTCATTTTTGGGGTAACTGCAGGACATGCTGTAACACCTCCTCCTGTACCATTTGTAATACCAAGTAAATGGTCCATTGCCCTTGTCAAACCGCCAATAAAAGGTTTCTGACACTTGGTGCATTTGAGTTCAGTACCATTGCGAGTGATATATTTCCATGCCTCTGCAGTTGATTTCTAGGGAGCCATAATCTGTACGTTTGAATGACAAAATAATATTTAATATTAAAAAATTAAAACATCCACATAATTTTATTTCAAACAACATTGAGACAAAATATATAGATTTCTTATTTTAAATCTAAAAAACAAAAAAAAATACTAAATTTTATTTTAATAAACATAAAAATATTTAACATATTTTTATTAACTAAAAAATAAAATGAAAACACTAACTATTAATAAAGTAAACATGTAATCTATAATAAACAAAACACTAAATATTAATAAAGTAAACTGGAATTTTTTATAAATATATTAATATAATTTACTAAATATTAATAAAATTATAATCTAATAAATATATTAATATAATTTACTAAACTATAAACATTAGTAAATAATAACTTAAGTAAACAAAATACTAAATAATAAAAATATTAAATACAACTGAAAGTCTATAAAATACTAAATATTAATAAATCCTAAATATTAATAAAATTATAATCTGATAAATATGTTAATATAATTTACTAAACTATAAACATTAGTAAATAATAATTTAAGTAAACAAAATACTAAATAATAAAAATATTAAATACAATTGAAAGTCTATAAAATACTAAATATTAATAAATCTTAAATATTAATAAAAATACTAAATATTAATAAAATTATAAATTGAAAGTCTATAATTTTAAAAATATATAATATATTAATATAATTTACATGAAAGTGTAAACTGTAAATATTAATAAATAATAAGTAAAAGTCAAATACTAAATAATAAAATATTAAATACTATAGCTGAGCCCTAAAACTTAAAAAAATTAAAAAAAATGAAACAGAATAATAAAATACTACATATTTAAAGAAATAAAAATTATTATATACTGTAGCTGAGCCTTAAAACTTAAAAAAATTAAAAAAATTAAACATGATCCCTACCTCTTTCCACAGCGATGACGACAACTTGTCCAAGCAGAGTCTTTTACAGGCGAGTTGAGGCTTCCCAGGTGTGAGTAGAATTTTTGGAAGATTTTGCAGGTGATTCGAGGCTTCCCTGGTGTGACGTCGAAGTTACTACATAGATAGAGTGACGAGCAAAGCCGTAGTCGAAGTTGTAGAAGCCGCAGTCGAAGTTGAAGAAGTCGTATTCGAAGTTTGTTGCAGCTCTGCAAGAGTGATGCTGAAGAAACAACTTGAAGATTTAATTGAAAAACAAAACGCTTTTGTAAAAATCGAGTGAAATAAGAGGTGGCTTGAATACAAACATTGTCGGCAGTTTTATAACAAAAAAACGCCTAAAAAAAACCCTAAAAAAACAAGCGCGTGAAAAAACCCTAAAAAAAAATGCTTTATGAGAATTTTGAACGATATTTTTTTACCGTACAAATTATATCGAATTTAAACGAATTTAAAGGTTTTATTTGAAATTCGACGAATTTCGAATTTCATGATGAAATTCGGCCGAATATGGTGACTTAGGTTAGAACGGCCTCTTCCATAGCATCTGTGCCCCCTTGTCCAAGGTTCCTTGCATGTGTAACACTTCCCTTCGTTCCTAAGCTTCTCTCTAGCATCATCATCCAATCTAGAAGGAAATTTCTTATGCTGATTTGAAGGATGCCTCTTGTCTTGTTTGTGAGGAAAAGGCTTGGGCGGAAACTTAGGCGTAGGTATGGATAACTCCATGTTTCTAGCCTTCTTGATAGATTCTTCAAGACTTGGTGGGTCAAAAGCTTTCACCCATCCCTTCAATGGTTCCATTAGACCTTCAGAAAACAACACCATTAATCTTCTTTCGGTGATGTTGGGCACCATCACGGAGAGCCTTTGGAAATCCTCAATGTATGACTCCAAAGAACCATGCTATTTCAGCTGAGCAAGCTCCCTGAATTTCACCTCAGGATCCTTACTGTCAAATTGGTCAATCAGCTTGTTGGTGAATTCTTCATACGTTTTGATTAGGTTGTGGCCAAGGGTGACCAAACCATGATACCACCACTCATGGGCAGCACCTTCCAAGTGGAGGGTGGCAAATTTGATTGGGTGGCAAATTTGATTGCGTCCTCTTCTGCCATGGGTCTCAAGGATAAGTAATTATCCAATTTCTGTACCCATGCTCTAGCTGTGCATGCATCACTTCCATTGAAATGAGCCAAGGACACCTTTCCAAGAGCTTGTTGGTAATCCATTCTAGGACCCATAGGGGCTCTGTAGTCAATTCTTCCACCATTTCTCCGGTTGCTTTGATAAAGACCACTGCTCCCTAAGACCAGGAGGAAAAGAGGCATACTCCAAGTAGGCCTGTCTGGCGTCATTTGCAAAGTTTGTTGCAGCTTCAACTTGGGTTTCTTCTCTTTGAGTAAACGTGGGAAAAATGGGCCTAGTAGCTGATCCTCTAGACGTGGCTTCATGCTGTCCAATGGTTCTGTCTCTCCCACTGCCATTGTTCCCATTCACTCCACTGTTTTCACCGTTAGAGTTATTTCGAGTATGGGGCAGATTGTTTGCAGCCTGTTGATCCATTCTTGCAAGTAAGCGGCCCAACATGTCAATCATCCCGTCAAACTTCTCTATTCTGTCATCTCTCTCATCCATGGGCTGTTTGTTGCTATCTGCCATTTCTGCAGCTGCTTTACCTCTGTCAACTGCTTGCCCTATTTCTTTGAGTGCCTTAGAAAAAGGTATCTGCCTCTGGTGTACACGGAAACTGATATGGCGGATTTCTCGCCTGACTTCTGGTGTAGTATCTGTGGGCTCTGTCACTCATTGGCAACTGAACTCAACTGAATCATAGGTTGGCAGAATCATGGCTCTGATACCACTGAAATATGTTAGCCATTTTTTTCATTTTATTACACAGCTAAATTCACCCATTAGCATTAGTGCAAACATAAACCAGCTGAATGTAACCCTCTCCTTTGATCAACCCAGATTCCAATGTGGGCAAGGTTGAGAGCATACACGAAAGGGGGTCGTTAGAATAACCAAAGCTTGTTGAAAGTAACGGAAAAGAGGTGCAATCACTCAACCACTTATTCAGTGGGAGGACGTATAATGTAGAAAGTAAAATGCAACTCGATCACTTCTTCAGCGGGAGCAGGATGATGGCTCAGCCGATCAGCTGTAATGTCCCCTTTCTGGTGGAATCACTTAAACCCGAATCTTGCATTCAAAGTGTTCCTCAAAGAGACATTAAGAACGTTAGAGATCAATAAATTTCAGTGATAATATCTAATAAGGTCAAAGATGATATAAATATTTCATTTTTTGTCAAAGGATTATTCATTTCCTTCCCTATGAATGATTCTTCTATAATATCTTCATAAGTACATTAGGGTAGCTATTAACATCTTTCAAGATCCCAGAGATGAAATTCTATTATACCATTCATCATCATAGTGAATGAATAGAGTCATTATTAATTATACGATTCGATAATTGCTGCAAGCATTGTTGTTGGATAATTGTAAACAATATATTATATATTTGCGTATATATTATATGTATAATTTGTATGTGTCCACCTTTTATGAGGTATCTATGAGTCTCAATCTATATATATAGTTATCAATTACCAAAATATATTTATCATCATATGAATTATATATACAGTGAAGATATTATATTTAATTTATATTTATCTTAGATATATATATAAAACATATATCTCAAATACTAAGCTTTGCTAACTTCTTGATCCATTCATTTATTATCATTTATTCTTTTTTTGATTAGTCTTCAACACAATTTTGTAATTATCTATTTTATTATAGAAATTACGTACCCTTTTGTCTTGATCAGTTTGCAGCGATTTCTGATTTTAGAATATATTTGTATCTTCTTCCTTGATCGATGCCTTTTTGAAATAATGACTTATTCCTTAAATAGCCTTAGATATTCCCTTGTGAAGGGTGGCATGGCTTTTCACATGTCATACTTGTTGACGTGTGTTTTGTGACAATGCCAGCACAGAATAAAATGTCCAACGGTCACTCTATTCTCTCTTGATCAAAGTATTCCGCATGCTAAGATTGCGTGAAAGTTCATGCGTTCAACTCCAAGGTTCCTTTTATTGCGAATAGACTCAGTTGGTTGATGTGAATATGCTGGGTATTCCAAGGGGACTTACGTAATTGTTCGATTTTATATGTTCAAGCAAATGAAGGGTTTTGACTATGATGCTCTGGTATTTGAAAGGACCGGGAAATGCTGAATTTAAAAGAGGTAGGGATAGGAATTCTACAATCTATTTCTACGGGTGGAATGCAAGGATTAGCTTTAACAGTCTTCAAACCAAACTTCATTTCGTCTCCCCTTCGGACAACTGTGACAAAGCTGGTGCAATCTTCAAAGGATGGATGAGATGTTCAAATTGAGATTCACCATGCGCACCCCTTCACAACGAAGCAAGTGGGCACACTAAACACAATCGAAGTTAAGTGCTGAGATTCCAGTTGACCACGCAGGAGCAGACTTACCGTCAGCAAGTCCGCCAGTGGTATGGATACGTGAAGATATGCCCAAACTAAGGTCACATTCCACAATTAACTCTACTTGCATGAAAACAAATCTACTTTACTTTACTCTATTCGAATTGGAAAGACGAAAAGATCTCGTCAACTGTCCACAACACAAAATGAAGTCACCAATCAATGAAATCTTTATATCATGAGAGTCTTACACAACAACGTTTTGCAAAAACTTTCAAAGGGAAAGTCTTTCTTTCCTTTCCAACTAAGCTAACTCCTAGCTCTACTTTAACTTCTATCAATCTCTATCTTTGTCTAGCTCTGATCTATCTCTGATTCTAACTCTAACTGTTTACAAATGAGGGGGGATGCCCCTTTTATAATGAGTCCAATTAGTGGACGGTTCAGATCTGATTACAATAAAGGGCTCAGATTGAGCCAGCCATGCCCTAATTAGGGCTTTTGCCGTAAAAACCGCCACCGAGAGGAGTGGGGCAATGAATGCGCCCTCCACTCCTCATCAATGCACCATACCCTGTGATCAATGCACGTCGTCTTCCTCCAGAAGGGCGTTTCCTTTCTCCTTCTCGCTGGCTGCAAATCTGATGAATCTGGACAATACTGCCTCAACCTCCTGATCTGAAATAGGAGGAATGTGATCCAACTGAAACTCTAAAACTGTGACTGTTTGCCCATGCCGGGCACATGATTTCTTCCAGGCAACAAGGGCGTCCTGGGTGTTCTGTATGATACTGGAGAATGTAGCAGTGTTCTCGAAGTCATCCTGCGTGAAGGTCTTCACCTCAGAGAAGAATGGCGTGAATCTGCTCTTCAAACCATCCGCAGTAATCTCTTTAGAAGTCAACCTCCTAGCAAAGATTGCCTCCAATGTGTTAAGGATTCCATCCAAGATGTTCGTCATGGCCTTTCTGACCCTGATAGAATCTGCCTGTGATGCATCGTAGAATCCCCGGCCTGTGACTACTGAAGAGTACCATCCGGCGAAGTCGTATCTATCCCCCTGCTGAATAACACCTCCCTCAACCAAAGTCTGTCGAGGTATGTCCATCAAAGCTCCTGAACGTAGAACAACTTTCGTCTGATAGATACGCGCCTCACCCCAAGCATGGTTAATTGCCTCCATCCTAGCCATAATATCGGAGGCTTGCCGATAGGCATGTGCAAGATCCTCCATAAACTTCCTTGTTTCTGCACGGACGTTGGCAACCCACTTGTCTGCCTATTGCGTCATTCTCTTTAGATCTTCTAAACCACTGATTGACTCCCTGGAAAACTCAGCAGGGAGCTCAATTGCCGGATTCTCTTGCCCACAAGGACGGGACAAGTGCTGCACGTAGCCAATCAGTGTCTTGTGCTCTACCTTCAATTTCTTATATTTGCCTTCGACATAGGCCAATCTATCCTTGAGTGCTCGAAAGGAACTATCGCACTCCTCTACTACTTGTGCTCCAGTAGGGTGACCAAGTTCCATAGTTGTCACAACATAATTTTCAGGAACGGCCTCATCTCTATCACACTCTATCCGAGGCACTGCCATATGCAAAGTTCGAGACCCATCCTCCTCTGTGGATATTTTGGAGAACTTCCTGGCTTTCTTCTTCGCTGGAGGTGCACTGATCCTCTGTAACAACTCCTCCATTTCAATTGCGGGATAGGTCTCATCTACAGGATCACGCCTCATCCTATCCCTTAGCCGTTCTGGCACCTCCTGTCGTGTGTCTGACATAATAAAAGGCTGATCCACCTCGGCCTCTACCTCCTGAACTTCATTTTTGCCTTCGCTTCGGCGAGGTTCATCATTATCAAGAGGCTCAGTGTCTCCTGAGCTCTGGGCATCCTGATCGGAAGTAACATCCTCCTCGAGAGCCGCCTCAATTTCCTGCTGAAATTGAGTATCAGTAGCCGTCCCCTCATCTGTCTCTTGCTGATTTTCCTGCTAATGATCTTCTTGGGGCATGTTGATGCTTTGACCCACTGATTCTCTACGAGGTGGCTGACTCGGCACCTGCACTGTCCGCTCTACATCCAATCTCTCCCTCTGATCGGCAAATAGGGATACCTCCTGCATACTCGGAGAATGTGTCCAAGATGGCGTATGCACGAACTCCTCAACTATTACAGGCTCGGGTCGAACTGGCTCCTTTTCTCTAGGCTCTGGAGTTGGATTACTCCGTCTCCTCTGATTAGTTGTCGGTAATCTGCTGTCTCCCATGAAATTGTACGTGAGGGGGATTGACCTTCCCTTGAGTCGGCTGACATGTCTCTCTACCCAACTCCGTGTAAATGTCAAGACTGGGATACAAAGTGTATCCAAGTCAGTGATCTCTGGCTCTGACCAATCTGGGAGAGGTAGAGGCGTGTTTCTTACTGTTTCGTAGTCAGCCTGTAGAACGTTTATATCTTCCTCAATCTGATCTGGCATTGGGACGATCTCGCACTCGCTGATCATTACCAACGGTGTCCGAGAGAACATTCTCTTTCTGATCTCGATTTCGTGCACTGCACTTGCCCAAAAGTCTTCTATCTGTGCCTTGTGCTTGAACTCTTCTGTCAATATCCACCTGATGTTCCTGTGGGGATCGTAGTAGTGCCTGCTGGTGTGATAGGAAAGGTGAAAGAATTGGAGCTTTGCTTCTGCCTCCCTAGCTGCTTGCAGTGATGGGCAGATTTCATCTGAATTTCCCAAGGTAATTGGGAATCCAAGTCCACCTTTCTTCTTCTTTTTTTGAATCTTGTCATAGGCAATCAGTTGCCCAGATACTTCCAGCATCACTATCCTGTTTGTGGGATACCGAGGCAATCTGGATGGATAGGAGGAAAATCCTTGCAGCCTTATGTAGGTGAATTTTTGAAATTGGATAAACCAACATCCGAATTTCTCAATCATTTCTTGTGCCTCCCTCGATATTCTGTGATGGGTTCTTTGTTGCAGGGTCCTTGTGATATGCATTGTGAAGGCATCGTTGACCCTCTTGTAATTAGTTGTGCTTGTTAGATGCAACTGTGGACAAGCCTCATATATTTTAAACTGATGGGAACCGCATCCAATTGGTTCCTCGTAAGATATTCCCTTATATCTCGTCATGCGAGCCAGCATATAGACAAGGTAAGAGCTCATGTAAAATGTTTTCGTTCTCCTCACGCCGCGGAGCTGTTCATGAATGCAGTCACTGATCAATAGTGCCCAGTCCATGTAATCTTTTCCTTCTAATACCAAGTTGACGAAATAAAACATCCCAGGCTCAAAGATGAACACTTGGGGGCATCCTCCAACTCTGCTTAGCATCATAATGAGATCACGAAACTCCTGTCTTAAGTCTTCTGAGATTATTTGCTTGGGCAATTTTGTGCGAGTTGGCTTGGGCTTAATCATCCACCTAGTGTTTATCAAATCGGCACATCGGTCTGTCGTGGATGAATACATCTTTCCAGCTCTTTCCTTTGTCTTGTAGATCATCTTCTCATGGACTAGAATCCCAAATGCCTCTCCGATTCCTTCAGGTGTCAGGTTAGCCAGCACCTTGCCATCTGGCGAAGTGACCGTCCTCTGTTCTGCATTGTAGTGGTAGGCGCATTCCATGATGAGTTCTGGACACCGGATAGCTGGCGGAAAGTTGGCAGCTGCATATAGGCCACTTCTGACAATACTGTGCGAAGTCACTGATGGGTGATGGCCTCCAGTCCCCAATATCCTTCTTCTAAATGCTTCCATGTTGAATGAGCCTAAATTCGTGTTAGCTAGCCTGCCGAGCTTTGATGAAAATTTGGATTCTGGCAAGAATGACTTGCCCAGTTTCTTGATCACAGCTTGTCTGGACTCGGTGTGGTTGTTCCTGCCTGCAGCTCTTCTGCTTGATTCGGCTATTCTGCAAAAAGGCAATAGAGTTAGAAAGTAAGATTTAAAATAATAAAACAACCATCATTGAGGGTGTCAGCAGATTTTTTAAATAAAAAGGCTGCAACACTTCTGCCGTTTCCAACTGCAAACCTCAACTGTCTTGTTGACTTCAGCTGTGAAACTTCTGTATTTGCAGCAGCTCTTAAGACCTTTCTGAAACTCGTATTTCGAACTTTTTCTCTAGAAGAAACGTACTTTCAGCAATTTGTAAATGCCTTCACAAATTCGATCTTTCAGCAAATGTAGCCTTCAGCAACTGCAACAACTGGCAACTTGGAAATTCGCACCCTCAGCAACTGCAGTCTCAGCAAGCTAAGTCGCACCTCCTTCAGCAACTTCAACCTCTGCAAATTTGCACTTAGCAACCTCCAGCTCTCTCACAATTTCGAATTCCTCAGCAATTGCAACCTCTTCAGAAATTCGTACTTTCCACTCGGCCAATACTTTTGCATTTAGCAACTGGTGAGAGGAATGAAGAGGATTTTAAAATCTTATAGCCAGGTCGAATTCCTGCAGAGGTATACTTAGCAAATTTTCGAATTCATTTTCCCTCTCTTTTCCTAGTTGTAACACTTGTCATTTGAGGCATCGGAATCTCAAACTTCTAGAATTATGAGTTCATCATCTCTACACAGGCCTGCCTCGTCGCATTTGATTTTTTTTTTTTTTTAAAATATTAAATTGTTTACTTCCTTGAACAAATTCGAATTGTTTAGCTAAGTCATTTGATCTCACTTTCATCTTGGCAAAATTATCTAGTTCAAACCTCTGGCGAAATACTTTTCGTTCATTTTGTTCGTTTGCCTTAGAGAAATTTCTCAATTTTGCCTTAGGAATTTTATTTAAAATAGGCATTGGGCAAAATATCCATCGAAACCATGTGGACATAGTGTGGAGTAAGCTTGAATCACTTCTGAATTGCAAATGTTTAATACCCAAAAGAGAAATCCTTCCATAATCCATCGTTTTCATGTGTATCCGGACGAAGGGGTACTTTTAATTTTTATTATTTAAGCTAATGTTTATTTCTTCCCCTCTAGATGTATTCCACTCCTGCAATTTCAAGCTTCTTGGCCTTAGCAAATTTTCTTGATTTTTTTCCTGAAGAATTCTCTCTGAAGATTTTCATAACTCTGGAAATTAGCATCATCCTCTAGACGTATTTTTCATTCTTTCCCTAGAAAATACCTTAGGAATTATTAAAAAAAAACTACCCTCTGAAGGGCGCATATAGCATGTCATTCATCTATTTCATTCCTTAGGCAATTCCACGCCTAGACATTCTTTTCTTACTTAGCCATTTTCATTCTTCAAGACCCCACTCACTAGGCGCATTTTGCATAGTGAAGAGGAAAAATATTAATCCTTGGTCTTCAAAAAAAATCACGCCCCCTTAGCATTATTTCCCCCTTGGCGCATGGTGACTCTTCACCTTCCTTGAGCGCACTTCACATAATAGACTTCCACCTTCAAGCGCATTTCACCTTCATCACCCCACGTTATAACTTTCACCTTGGGCACATATGCCATGAAGAAGAGGAAATTGAGGGCACAAATGAGGGTGTCATGAGGAATTCCCACGCCTAGACTTGACTCTTCACCTCCCTCTGGCGCATATGGGCTAGGCTACTTCCATGTTGGGCGCATTTACCAAATGTGATAAGCTTCCCACGCCTTAGGTGTCCTTTCACCTTCCTCAAGCGCATTTTGACTTGTAGACTTCCATGTTGGGCGCATATGCTAGTGTGAGGGGGAATTCCGCTTATTTCAAGTGACTCTTCAGCTTCTTTAGGCGCATATTGGCTATGTAGCTTCCTTGCCTTAGGCGCATTTGCCATGGTGAGAGGGAAAACATCACGCCTATGGTGGCTTTTCACCTCCCCTTGGCGCATTTAGCCTTGGCAACTTCCTTCTTTGAGCGCATTTTAGGATGCCTTGGGAAATTTTTGAATGTCTCTTGAATATTTCCATGCTTTGCGTGACCTTTCACCTTCCCTAGGCGCATTTAGGGGTAAGGGGAGGAAAATTTCATGCCTTAGAAGAATTTCTATGCCTCTTGAAGGCGCATTTCATCTTTGCTCAAGGAAATCTCACACTTAGAGATTTTTGTATCTTTCATTCCTCTTGGGCGCATATGAGGGCGTTTGCCTGTCAGCTATCGTTTATAAGTTTCCAACGCCCTAGGTGACCTTGGCTTTCTTTTTTTAGTAAACTCTGAGAAATTAGGGTTTCATTGCATTTCACCCTGTTCTGAACTGGAGCTGACGTGGTTGTGCCTCCATTTGGTTTTGTTCACACCTTATCTGGCACAATACATGCTATTTTTAGCCATTTGCTATTTTTAGCACACCCTAGAATTGATCAATTTCTGTATCTCTGTTTGCTTTGAAATTTGTTCCAGTTGCTTTTGATGCTATGAGAGACCTGTTCATACTTGCTTCTGGTGACGACGCGCTATTGTTAGCCATGAGATGACTTACTAAAAATAGTAAGTATTCAGATCGTGCTCAAATTTTGCCAGTAGGTAGCCTGAAAGATGCTGATCATTGTGGCGTGCTTCGTTTTGACATCTCTGCATTTTGCTTCATCTATTTTTAGACATGGCAGGGAAACCCTAATCTGACTTGCATGTGCTCTGGACTATTCTTGATTGCTCCTGACTGCTGGTGTTGGGTAGTTGCTGGGATGACATTGCTATTTATAGTAAGTGTCCGGAAAGTGATTAACGGGATGTCGGATGAGTTTGTATGTCACAATGCTCGTGGGATCTCAAAAAACCCAGAAAAACCCAGAAAACTGGTCAACATGCGGGCACTGGCTAAAAATAGTAAGTCCCTGAAAACTGATCCGTTCCACTTGCATGTCATATCATTGCGAAGCTCTAGCAAAACCCACATGGAATATCCGGACATGCATTAAAAATTCTTGCATGCGAACCCTAAAAATAGCCTTGGAAGGCTGTACTTTGAAAGTCACCATCTCGGCTTGCATGTTACACCATCGCGAAGGTCTTGAAAAACCCATATCAATTCTAACCATCGCGAAGGTCTTGAAAAACCCATATCAATTCTAACCATCGCGAAGGTCTTGAAAAACCCATATCAATTCTCCCGTCATTCATCGGAGAATTGTATGTTGAAGCCCTAAAAATAGCTTTGAAGGCCGAACTGCTAAAAATAGCCAGTTGTCAGAATCTGTTCAAATTTCATGTGTAGGCACTCTGAAGTTGCCTGAACGTGTTGAAGTAGTTAGAATCCCGAAATCCTGAGGAACAAGCCTCAAATTAGGTACTTACTAAAAATAGTAAGTTGTCGGATTTCAGTAGGATTTCAGGGGGATTCTGCTTTGAGCTTTCTGATCGTGTTGCTGCACTTAGATTTTATCTTAGTAACTCAATCTTGACCTCAAACGGGCCTAAAGGATAGAAACCCTAAATTTGTCAATTACTTCAACTGAGGTCAAACGGGACATCCCCGGAAGGGCAAAAGATCAGAGACAGAGAGAACCAAAGCCAAAAGACCAGAATGGACCAAAATTAGGGGGGTCCCTATCTTGGATGGGGTGATGTGTGAAAAGGTCACAACAATACCCCAACCGTTGCTAATAGTTTAATGACCCTGTTTAGTTGCTGATTTTAATCGTTGCTCAGTTTAGATATTATTTTGTCTTTTATGAATTTCACTCATTGCTAAATTTGATAAAGTCAGATTTATGACTTTATAGATATATATTTTGTATTTGTAAATATATCTGATATTTATACTTATTTTTATATTTATATTGATATTTATATATATATAATATATATATTATAAATTATATTTAATAATTATTATAACTATAATAATAGAATATTTATATTTGTAATTATATTTATTTTATATATTAATAATATAATAATATTTGTTATTCATTATATTAAAATATTTATATAATAATATTATTTAATATAATATATATATATTAATAATATATGTTTATCTAAATGTTAATACATACATAATTATCTCTATCATTCAATTTGACTAAACACCGCAAACAATTTTTCTGTCTTTTATTTGATGCTTAAATCTTTAATTTAAACAATGTCTGAATATCGGGACATGACAGCCCTCCCTACTCAAGATTGCTTGTCCTCAAGCAATTAAAACATCTTTTTCATTTCAGTAGTTACACCCCTAATTCAAGAAGTATTCTGACTGATAACATTAACATGTTCATAAAAATTTAAGCATAAAGTAAACACAATGATGGGCTCTACATGGATTAGAAGTTAAAGCAGACAACCAAGTAGCTCAACCAAGTGGGCAAGTAGCTCAATTATGTAGCTCAACCAAGCTGTCATGTTCCTCGAGAATAGGACATCAAAACAGGCAATGTAAAAACTTATTTAAAATATAAGTATGATATTTTGTAATCTAAGAAATCTTTTTTTAATACCAAAAGACAAATGTATTATTAAGTTAAATATGAATATAAAAATTATGAATAAATGGATATCCTTTCACCTTCAGAATATTAGAATATACAAATAATCATGTTTATGAATACTAATAGAACTAAATATTAAAACATACGAATAAACCTTTTACTCTTAGGAAAATCCAAACTAACATATACAACTAAATAAAATTAAAAGAGAAATAACATAGCAAAAATCCCGCGACTCTTGAAAGCCCAAACGATGGCGCGATTCACGCAGGAGACGCGTCGGTCAAGAAGAACAATCCTGTATTTAAGTAAACACAGGCGTCGAAACCAGGAGGAGAGGAGACAAGGACGTGAGCGGGAGAAGGAAGCACGTATGCGGCGGGACAACGAACCAGGTGAGATTCACTTAGTTTTTGTATATGGTTTCCATGTGTTGAATAAAATAACAATGACATCCCACGACTTCATGTGCCTGACCTTTAAAACACATTCCTGTTCTGTACTGAGAAGACAAACGACCCCAGGCTAAATTCGTAACTAGTTATAAGCTAGTGCGACAGGGTGGAATTACATTTGAAATTTGGACTGTGTAAACCCGATTCGTGATTGCTTGACCTTATCGGCATCATGCTCGGGAACAGTAAAGGGCATTTAACCCCAGACATCTAAACTGTATAAACTTCAGATCACCATGTGAACAAATCTACCAATATGGGATTAATCTAAAATAAAATTCTGCATATATTTTAACTGGGACTGTATATTCGAAAAAAGCAACATATTTCTATTCTTCCATTCTTTTAATGAATAAAGATAGTTTGTCTATTAAATAATGTTTTAGTAATACAATGTATGCTAAGTGTGAATAACTCATTGATATCTGAACTTTTATGCTGATCGACTATATTTGAATTAATTAGCTACCTACCAGGAGAGGGCAGTTATCACCTAAGTGGATTGTCTGTAAACCCCGTCTAGGCTTCCACCCCGTTGGCCTTGAGACTTGGGTTGGGCATGCTGCCCCGTTGGCCCAAGGCAAGGTTTGGGTCCAGGAGGGATGGGGGATTCCACATATGGTTAATTACCCCGTTGGCCTAAGAAATAGGTTGGGTAACATGAGGTGGCAGACCGTTGGCCCTTAGGGACTCTCCTCTCCTGATGGGTTGAGCGTTCTTTGATAAAATATATTTCTTTACATGTTATTTTGCTTAACTTGTGGATGCTAGATATGTAAGCTAATACATTGGGACATGGTTATGTAATACACAATGTGACAGGTGCCTAACAGTTAAGAGGGAACCTTTGGGGGAGCAAGACTTGTGACTACTGCCCATCACCACTCAGGTACGGCACATTACACAAGCAAGCAAGTAGCTCAAGCAAGCAGACAAGTAGCTCAATCAAGCAAGCAACCAACTCAATCACACAAGCAAGTAGCTCAAGCAGGCAAACAAGTAGCTCAAGTAAGCAAGCAACCAGCTCAAGCACTTAGGCAAGTAGCTCAAACACACAAGCAACCAGCTCAAGCAAGTAGGTAGGTAGCTCAAGTAGACATGCAGGTAGCTCAAGCACACAAGTAAGTACCTCAAACAAGCAGGCAACTAGCTCAAGTAGACAAGATAGTAGCTCAAACACGCAAGCAACTAGCTCAAGTAGACAAGCAAGTAGCTCAAACACGCAAGCAACTAGCTCAAGTAGACAAGCAAGTATCTCAAACACGTAAGCAACTAGCTCAAGTAGAAAAGCAAGTAGCTCAAACACACAAGCAACTAGCTCAAGTAGACAAGCAAGTATCTCAAACACGCAAACAACTAGCTCAAGTAGACAAGTAAGTAGCTCAAACACACAAGCAACTAGCTCAAGTAGACAAGCGAGTATCTCAAAACATGCAAGCAACTAGCTCAAGTAGACAAGCAAGTAGCTCAAGCAACTTGACAAACAACATTCCTCACATTCTCAAAAGTAATTATAGAAACACATCTTGTTGAAGATACATGAAGTAACACATAGATACATGTCATACATAAGGTATAAATATGAGGCACAAATACATGTAATACATAGAGTATACACAAAACATGAAGCATATATGTGAATAATACATGAAGTATATGCACGAGTACATGAAGTCACAAAACATATATATGAATACATGTAAGTCATAAAGTATACACTTGAATACAAGTCACAGCAAATACAATGTCATATACACTCGAATACATCGTCATGAAGCACACACTTGAATTCAAAGTATACAAATACAAAGTCAGAGGGTATACACTCGAATTCAAATACAAGTCATAGAGTATGCACTCAAATATAAATACAAGGTCATGTACACTCAAATACAATCACAAGTCAACTCAAATACAAATACAATCACAGAATAGACACTTGAATACAATTGCAGGGTCATGGAGCATACACTCAAAAGACAAATACAGTCACAAGTCATAGAGCATACAAATGCAATCATAATTCATAGAGTATACACTCAAATACAAATACAACCACAAGTCATAGAGTATATGCCTAAATACAAATTTTGTTTTTCTCGAATGAAGTATACTGTCAGACAATTGGGAAGGGGGACTTGGTGCATCCCATACTACACCGTGGACCCGTCCACTATCCCAAGGTCATCAAGTATACAAATGAGTAGGAAGCATACACGCGAATACACATAATACATAAAGTATTCACCTGAACATATGTTACAAAGCATACATATAACTCACAAGGTAAACCTTTGAATACACACAAATTATCTCCAAGCATATACTTGAATATCTGTAAGGCACACGTAATATTAACTCAACAACACCTTGCTGAAGTTATTGGTCTTCTCAATCATAGCTATGGTCAAATAGGATGGCTGTAAACACATTATATTCATTTTAAAAGGCATTAACTTTTCTAATCTACATTTGCTTGATTGATTTCATTTAATCACTATGACTTTTTCTATAATACTATACTAAATTAGTTTGGTCGGCTCTCCCAACATAAGCACGGTTGGACAAGATGGATTATAGTTGGGGATGCCCTGAGAGGTGATCTTTCCAAGCCCAAGAGCAGCTACGCAGGCCCTCTTGGCCCAACAATGGCAGACACGCAGTCATCCATGTGGGTAAACTACCTGGAAAGGCCTCTAGCACTTGCTATCCCCTCTGCACCTCCAGTGCCTTCCTCTACTTATGATTGATAGAGCAGAAACCAATGATTTGTAAATAATAAAGCATTAGATTACAATTAATATTCAGATTGCAATATAGCAAATGACTTCCTAAATCAAATGCATATTTCCAGATTAATATCTACCACATAAATATACATTAATGTTCTAAGGCGAATGCAAATATTCATATCTATTATTAGCGGCTATAGATTCATTTTCCTGGCTTAGAGTCCTCATGCCTCAAACCATTTCAAAATCTCACCATTCTAGGAGGGATATGACCCATGGATATAATAATACAACAAATGACTCAATGCAGATTGGCAATATATATATATCTTGCTAATTATTTTACACACAACAACTATGATAAGAGTAATAAATGTTAACAGCAAGGTAATTACATTCAATGGTTGCAGGACATACCTGATATGCATAAATTAGAACGTGTTTCTGTATGTTC
This sequence comes from Sequoiadendron giganteum, assembly GCA_007115665.2. Taxonomy (NCBI): domain Eukaryota; kingdom Viridiplantae; phylum Streptophyta; class Pinopsida; order Cupressales; family Cupressaceae; genus Sequoiadendron; species Sequoiadendron giganteum. The sequence goes on along the minus strand of CM021102.1, from coordinate 565,203,960 downwards.
ATAGAATATACCTTTGTTTTTGGTAAGTTTGCATACCCTATTTTCACAGGATGGCAGGAAAGTTGCTCTGATACCACTTGAAATGTCCCCTTTCTGGTGGAATCACTTAAACCCGAATCTTGCATTCAAAGTGTTCCTCAAAGAGACATTAAGAACGTTAGAGATCAATAAATTTCAGTGATAATATCTAATAAGGTCAAAGATGATATAAATATTTCATTTTTTGTCAAAGGATTATTCATTTCCTTCCCTATGAATGATTCTTCTATAATATCTTCATAAGTACATTAGGGTAGATATTAACATCTTTCAAGATCCCATAGATGGAATTCTATTATACCATTCATCATCATAGTGAATGAATAGAGTCATTATTAATTATACGATTCGATAATTGCTGCAAGCATTATTGTTGGATAACTGTAAACAATATATTATACATCTACGTATATATTATATGTATAATTTGTATGTGTCCACCTTTTATGAGGTATTTATGAGTCTCAATCTATATATATAGTTATCAATTACCAAAATATACTTATCATCATATGAATTATATATACAATGAAGATATTATATTTAATTTATATTTATCTTAGATATATATATATATATATAAAACATATATCTCAAATACTAAGCTTTACTAACTTCTTGATCTATTCATTTATTATCATTTATTCATTCTTTGATTAGTCTTCAACACAATTTTGTAATTATCTATTTTATTATAGAAATTACATACCCTTTTGTCTCGATCAGTTTGCAGCTATTTCTGATTTTAGAATATATTTGTATCTTCTTCCTTGATCGATGCCTTTTTGAAATAATGACTTATTCCTTAAATAGCCTTAGATATTCCCTTGTGAAGGGTGGCATGGCTTTTCACATGTCATACCCCAACCGTTGCTAATAGTTTAATGACCCTTTTTAGTTGCTGATTTTAATCGCTGCTCAGTTTAGATATTATTTTGTCTTTTATGAATCTCACTCGTTGCTAAATTTGATACAGTCAGATTTATGACTTTATAGATATATATTTTGTATTTGTAAATATATCTGATATTTATTCTTATTTTTATATTTATATTGATATTTATATATATATATATATATATATATATATATATATATATATAATATATATATATTATATATTATATTTAATAATTATTATAACTATAATAATATAATATTTATATTTGTAATTATATTTATTTTATATATTAATAATATAATAATATTAGTTATTCATTATATTAAAATATTTATATAATAATATTATTTAATATAATATATATATATATATTAATAATATATGTTTATCTAAATGTTAGTACATACATAATTATCTCTATCATTCAATTTGACTAAACACCGCAAACAATTTTTCTGTCTTTTATTTGATGCTTAAATCTTTAATTTAAACAATGTCTGAATATTGGGACATGACATCAGCAAGATGAAATAATGCAATTACACAAAGTAACAGGTGGCAAGCCAGCCTCTTCCACTTTCAGCGGGTGATACAAGGAATTGAAACTAACTAAGAATGAAACATGCCAGTCTCATCCACAGTCGTGGGAATTACAAGAATCAGATTTGAATAAGAGAAGTGCTGACAGTACTACTGTGCAACTTACAATATGATAGAGAACCTGCTAGGCACACGTGATTAGAAACCAATTAACGCTGCCATAATAACAATGACTCCCCTATACTCAAGCTTGACTCCCTAGACTCAAGCCCACTCAAGAGATGACTTTTCAAAACCTGATATGACTGTAACAGTGACTGAAATTGCACAGACCAGCAATCTGCAACCTCACTAAATCACTCATAACTCGCTCAAAACCCAACCAAATAACATGAAATAAGATGCATCATGATCTAACATGGAGGGCGACCAAGACTAGTAATCAAAACCCACCCAAACAGCCTCTATTTATTTGGCATGGAAAACAATGTACTCTCAAAAGGTACGACCCTCTAAGAAGGGCGATTTTGCCTTTTAAAAATCCACACTTGGTATTAAAATCTAAGAATTGACATGTAAGGTCGCCCCTAGCAAAGAAATCATTAGGCAAGACACCCAAGACCACACTATTTTTATTTTGCAAGTTGTGAATGAAAACTGCAATCAGCTGAATAGATTCAGCAACACTGAAAAACTGGTAAAATGCAAAATACATCAACTACAATCTGCTCAAGCTCAATTCAAGAACATAGACAAACCTATCTTAACTAGTTGCTATCTTTCAAGCAAGAAGCCAAGCCTAGCTAGGGGGTATGCCTTCCCCGAAGCACTCAGTTACCATTCTAGTAGCATAACTTTGCAATAAACTCAAGATGCTGAATGAAGATCCCAAACTTCCTTTTTATAAATTTTGCCAAGCACCTCTAAAACCTTCTAGAAGATGCGCCCCACTCAAGAGTTGCCCTAATTCCAAGTTGACCTTTGACTCTCAAGATGGCGTCCCTTTTCTCAAGGCACAATCTTTGTCTTTTTAACATTGAAATATTTCCTCATGTTGGCATCCCATTTCTCATCAAGTCAACTTAATAAAAGATAAATAATTCACTTAACCTCGTTTGATGAGACGTTCACCCTCAAAAACCCCCTTTTAAAAACAACTTAAGTTATAGAACTAGGCCAAGGGGTTATAATTAAAATAAGATTATTTTAATTAAAATGATTTATCCCTCCAGAAACTGCATCCACGGACTGAAACCAAAACGGCCAATTGAATTGTGCAATGAGAGAGGCCAAATGTACTGTTGCTATCAGGACCACTGCCAAAAATAGAATTTACTAAAAATAGTAAATTCAGGAAGTTACTCGGATCAACATGCAGGTTACACCACTGCGAAGCTCTCTGAAAACTTAGAAAGGAGCTGCCAACCAATCACCAAGATTCCAGAAGCAAGTTCTAGGAAAAGCTGAAACACCCTCCTAGAAGATAGGAAACCCTAATTTTCATCTCCGAATAGTCTACAGGTCACCAGGATAGACTAACAGCCAACTATCAGATCACTTCTGAGAAGGGGACATTACAGATGTACAATGATGTAGATGCCAGTATGATTCGCACTGAGTGGACCAAATCTGCCACTCTTAGGGGTTATTCAGATGCAACCAAGATGGATATGCGAACTATGGCACAGAAGGAGCCAATTTTGTGGTGGACTTGCCATGGATTAGGACCTTTGACTACCACTCTAGCCATTTGATTGTTATCTCAGGTTTCTAGTTCTTCAGCTACTGAGAGGAATTGGTCTACATATAGCTTCATCCATTCTCTTAAGAGGAACAAACTTACCTCCAGGAGAGCAGAGAAGCTTGTGGCTGTACATAGTTCTTTGCGTCTCATTGACTGCAAAACACTTTTGTAGAAAGAGAGTCCAACAACATGGTGGGATGTAGAGCTAGAGGAGCCAAAAGAGATTGATGAGGATGCTTCAGTTTCGGCTTCAGATGCAGGGCTAGTTGGTGTTAGTTTGGCAGAGCTTGAGTGGGAGGATTCCAGTAGTTCGAGTGATGAGGAGTTTGGAGATGATTAGAGGCCTCCCTTCACTACATTTTTGCATTTTCTAGTTATTCTGATTATGATTCATATCAATGTATCATGCTACTCATTGTAATCATTTTTATGATTTGATATTTTGATGTGACATGTCATATTTTCGATATTCATATAATAGAAATCTCAAATTCGACAATTTAATTTTTCAAATTTCAATGTTTATTTACATTTAGTCTTTTCGTAATAGTATTCAAGTATTCAAAATGTTAGTATTTGCAATTTTACTCATTTGCCAAAGTTTAATTTGAAATGTTATTCTTAAACATCTTTTTATAACTAGTTATTCAAGTACCATATGTATATAAACACCGCCCCCCTGTCACCGTTCCGCCGCCGTCCCCAAACTTAGACCCCTTGTCCCCTCGTCCCTGAGATGCATCCCCGACAGGGGATGCGTCCCCTTCAGGAAACTCCGTGCAACACTGTTTTTAACATGCTTTCATCTTGGGCGCATTTCCTAGGTGGAGGAGGAATTTCACACTTAGAATTATTTCCATCCCCATGCATGCTCACACCTTGGGCGCATTTGAGGGTATGAGGAGGAATTCTCATGCCTTAGAACTTTTTTCAACTCCCATGCTTGCTTGGGTGCATTACACTTGCTAAGCTTCCAATTTTGTGACTTAGAACATTTTTTCTCACCTCCACTCATAGGTTGGGCATATTTTAGGGGTGCTGCTCTTGTTTTTCTCACCTTAGAAACTTTTCAAGCCTTCATCACTTGATGGGCGCATTTGAAGCGGGTGTCAGGAAACTTTGTGCATTGGAAATTTCTCAAGGTTCTACTCATTTCACCTTAAGCGCATTTGAGGGGGGCTCCTGCCACTTCTCATGACTTAGAAATTTCCTCAGGCTTTCATACCTTGCTTGCCCCGTGTACTATTTTTAGTAAGTTTTTTTGATTTCCTGACCTTGGCAACTCTGTTTGACTTGAAATTTTCACCACCCGGTCCTCATCGCTTGGTGAACTTGTTCACACCCACCTCTCGTGCTGATCTGCTATTTATATCCCTCTTCTGGAGACGACTTACTATAAATTGTAAGTGCTCGGATTGCGCCCAAATTTACCAGTAGATTGCTTGAAGGATGTTGATCATGATGGGATATCAACGTTTTTCGAAATTATGGCTTTTTACCCCTCTTTTTAGGCAGCAAAGTAGGAAACCCTAATCTGACTTGCATGTGCCTTGAACAGTCTTTGTTTGACTTGATTTTTGTTGTATGCTGCTCTGCTTGTTGAACTGAGGTGTTGGGTGGCTGCCAGAGTGAACTTGCTAAAAATAGTAAGTGTCTGAAAAAGTGACCAATCAGCTGCCGGATGAGTTTGAATGTCATATTGCCTGAGAGATCTCAAAAAACCCAGAAAAACCCACTAAACTGGTCTGCATGCATGCTTTGGTTAAAAATAGTAAGTCCTTGAAAATTGATCAATTCTTCTTGCATGTCACATCGTTGTGAAGCTCTCGAAAAACCCATAAGGAATATCTTGACATGCATCGAGAAATTCTGCATGCAAACCCTAAAAATAGCCTTTGAAGCCTGAACCACTGAAAGTCATCACCCTGGCTTGCATGTTATATCATCACAAAGGTCTTGAAAAACCTAGAAAGATTCTCCAAACATGCATTGAAAAAACACATATGCACACCCTCAAAATGGCTCCTAAAGCCAGAATTGCCAAAAATAGCAAAGTGTCCAAATTTGCTCAAATTTTGCGTGCAAGTACCTTGAAGTTACCTGAATGTGTTGACGTAGTCAAAATTCCAAAATCTTGAGAAAAAAAGACCCCAAATTGAGCACTTACTAAAAATAGTAAGTTGTCAGTACTTAGTGAAAATTCAGTGGGAATCTGTTGGAAGCCTTCTGACAATAATGTTAAGCTCAGATGTCAATTAGCCAACTCAATTTAACTTCAACTTGGCCTGAAGAATGAAAACCCTAATTTTACAGACTCAGCCAAAATTTTAGATTAGGTCAAATGATGGGACATCCCCGAAAGGACAGAAAGATCAGAGAGAGAGAGAGAGAGAGAGAGAGAGAGAGAGAGAGAGACGCAAAAAAAGCCAAAAGACCAAAAGACCAAAAAGGAGCAAAAATTAGGGGGGTCATGTTGTGACCTTTTCCACACATCACCCCATCCAAGATGGGGACCCCCTATTATTTTATCTCCATTCTGGTCTTTTGGCTTTGCGTCTCTCTCTCTTTGGTCCTTCTGTCTTTTCGGGGATGTCCCATCGTTTGACCCAGGTTAAAATATTGATTAAGTCTGTGGAATTAGGGTTTTTTATCCTTCAGGCTTTTTAAGGTCAAACCAAGTTATAAAATTGAAATCCGAGCTTAGTACAGCAATCACAAGGCTTCCAGCAAAGTCTCATTGAATTTTTATCGAATTCTGACAACTTACTATTTATAGTAAGTACTCAATCGGGGACTGTTTCAGCAAGATTTTGGAATTCTGTCAGCTTTGACACATTCAGAACACATCAAGCTGCTTGCACGTAAATTTTGAGCCAGATCAGACAACTTGCTATTTTTAGCAGTTCAGGCTTCAGGAGTCATTTTCAGGGGTCAAAAATATGATTCTTCATCGCATGTTCGGATATTCCTTCTGGGTTTTTCGAGAGCTTCACAACAAGGTGACATGCAAGCGGAGAAGATCAAGTTTCGAGGACTTACTATTTTTAGCCAGTGCATGCATGCAGACCAGTTTTTTGGGTTTTTCTGGGTTTCTTGAGATCCCACAGGCAATATAACATGCAAAACCATCCGGCAGTGGATGAGTCACTTTTCAGGCAGTTTCTATTTTTAGCAGGTACACTCTGGCAGCCACCTAACACTCCAGTTCGGCAAGCAGAATGACATGCAGAAGGAATGAAGTCAAACGGAGACCGTCCGGGATACATGCAAGTCAAATTAGGGTTTCCACTTTTATAGGGGGTGAAATCCAGAAATAGTCAAAACGAAGTACCCCACCAATGTCAGCATACTTCAAGGCACCTGCTGGCAAAATTTGAGCAGAATCAGAGAACTTACTATTTTTAGTAAGTCAGGGCACGGCTATAAATAGCAGGTCTGCACCCGAGGTTGGCATCAGAGCGACACTCAAGTTATCAGGATCAGGCGTTGCAAGTTTCAGGTCAAACAGAGCTACTGAAGTCAAAAATCAAGAACTTACTATAAATAGCAGGTGGCTATAAATAGCAGGTCAGGGCAGATAACTGGCAAAATAGGTTCACAAGGCGAAGAAGATCAGATGATGAAATTTTCAGGCAAAACGGAATTGAGGAAGTCAAGGAAATCAAGGGCTTACTATAAATAGCAGGTGGTTATAAATAGCAGGCTGACATGTGGGACAAGCGAAAGCAAGTTCACGAGGCAAAGAGGGTCATATGGTGAAATTTTCATACCAAACGGAGCCATAGAAGTCAGAGAAGCAAAGACTTGCTAAAAATAGAATGTGAGATCGAAGGCAGGCAGAGGTAAAAAAAAAATAAATTCTCTAAGTCTGGAAAATGAAAGTGGCCTAGTAAAAATGCGGCCACCTCAAGATTGATAGCCTAAAATTTGTCTAAGTCAAAAGTGAGAGCACACCCTCTCAAATGCGCCCTCAAGCAAAATTCTAAGTGTGTGAAAATTTTCCCAAGGCAAAAACAAAAGCACAAGGGTCAAAATGCACCCACCTTCAAGAGGGAGACTATGAAAATTCCTAAGGTGTGGAAACTTCAAGGGGGTCACCTTCAAAATGCGGCTAAGTGTGAAATTGAAAGTTCAACATCTAGAATGCACCCAAGTTGAAAGCTCATGTATGGAAATGCGCCCTCAAGTTGTTGAAGATACTTCAAAAATATTCTAAGGCAAAAAACAAAACCTTGACACCCAATATGCGCCCATGATGAAGTTGAAAGTAAGCACATAGAAATGCGCCCAAGGGGTCAAGAGGGTGGAAAAATAATGCTAAGGCATGGGAAATAAAAGTTGAGGGTGCCAAATGCGCCCAAGTTGAAGCAAAGGTGTGAAATATTTCTAAGGCATGAGATAGAAGCAGACCCCATCAAATGCGCCCTTGTGCTAGGAGTGGTTGGGCCGAAATATTTCTAAGGCATGAGAATGAAGCATGACACCTAAAATGTGCCCTCAAGGCAAGCAAGTGACTTCAAAAATATGCTAAGGCATTCAAAATGAAAGTTGAGGCTATGAAGTGCGCCCATTTCCAGCTAGTGAAGAAAAATTTCTAAGGCACCAAAATCAAAGCTCCACCTATGGAATGCACCCAACATTGTGAAGAGGGTTACATGAGAATTGGCTAAGGCGTGGAAATAAAAAAAATATACCAATGGAAATACGCCAAGGAAGAAAATGTTAGAAATATTTTCTAAGTGAGATAAATATTTCACTGGAGAAAGTACGCCTTGATTTAAAAAAAAATTAAAAATTTCAGAGGCATTTAAATGAAGTGGACACAGTGACGAAGTTTTATTTCCAAGGCGGAAGCAACTGATATATTTTCCATGGGTCAAGTGGAAAATCAAATGAACCTCTTTAAAATACACCCATGGGTTGAGAAATTTTAAAATTATTTTCCTAAGGGAGATTTTGATATTTTCAGAAGAAATTCGTTTTGCCTAGATTATTTTCCTAACGGAAATTAAATCTCAGAGGATGAGTTATTTCGAACAGGCAAGTGATTTCAAATCACCCGGAGTTGAATATTTTAAAGAGAAAATTTAAAATGTCTAAGGCAAATTTTATGAAATTGAGGATTTAAATGACAGACATTTTAATAGTTGGAAATGAATTTACAACTCCCACGAATTTTTCGAATCAAATTTATTTAAACACTACGAAGATTTTAAAATGGAATTTTCAATCGAGTCAAGTGATTTTTTCTCGCGAGTTGTGTAAATCACCAAGAGTTAACTGGCCGACTAGAAAGGAAAATTCGAAATTTGAAGAAGAAAGAATCTTCATTAATGGCAATTGCCATAATGACTGGCTGACAACTAGCCCACTACTGTGCCTGAAATGGAAGATGCAAAACGGAGAGAGTGGAGAATTGATGAGGGTGCTAAAAATAGCCCTAGCACTACTCAGCAGGATTCTTCGCGAAGAGTTATTTAAACAACTTCATTTCTTTTATTTCTTCACACGTTTTGAAGAGCTTGGAATTGCTGAAGTGAAGAATTTTGTGAGAGATCAAAATCTTTTTCGAAGTTGCTGAGAGTGAGGTTGGATTTTATTCTTCTAAGAGCGAAGTTGCTAAGGATTTTAATTCTTGAAGAGCTGAGAGGGTGTTGCTGCAAATTTCGAAATCATATACTGCAGTTGCTGGAGAGATATTTCCGGATTGCTGAAAGTTGAAGTTGCTACGGATTTTTGAAGTTACAGAGGTTCTCGAAGTTGTTGGAGTTTCTATTTTCAAACTACTGAGAGTTAAGGTAGTTGAAATCATTTTCGAAGTTGCACGAGAGTTCTTGGAGTTGCTGCAGATTTTATTTATTCGAGCTGCTGAAAGCTAGTTGCTATTGGAGTTGAGAAGAAATTGCAGCAATCTCTCTTCATTTCTTCATTCTTCAAGTTGCTGAGGTTGACAGAAGTTGAGGCCAAAGAGTTAATTTATTCTGTGCTGAGAAAATAGCCACATTGCTGAAAGTTGTTAGTTTGCAGTAATTTTCTTCGCCAGTCAGGGTGCAGTTGCTGGAAGCTTCTTTATAAGCTTAGAGTTTTTATACAGTTTGAGGTTTGGAGTTAGAAAATTATGCCGAAGAATTTTATTTTCAAAAGCTAACTCCACATCCACAGCCATCTCGGAGGCTATTTTATTTTATTAAAAATCTGCAAACTAACTTACTATTATTCTATCTTATTCTTGCAGATGGCTGGAGCAAAGGATGTTGCAGGAACAAGCAGAGCCGTAGGCAGAGCTGCAAACACTGAAACGGCCAAGGCTAGCTCATCCCGGCAGGCAATGATCAAAAGGCTCGCCAAGTCATTTGTTCCAAAATCGGCAATTGTCTCAAAGTTGGCAGGATTAAGTGACACCAACCTCGGGTCGTTTAATCTAAATGCACTCAAGTCTAGGATGTACGGACTGGGAGGCCATCAACCGTCAGTCACGGCACATAACATCATGAAGAGTGGTATCTACGCAGGTGAGTCCCTCCTTGCAGGCAGCTCGAGAGGCAGAGGATGAGCTGCAATTCTATCATCTATCGTATCACACAGGCAGACAGGATTTGGATCCTTACAGAAACATCCGAATGATACAAAACGTTGAGTACCGACACAAGGCCCACATTGAGGACTTTTGGGCAAATGCTGTTGATGAGGTTGAAATAAGGAAAAGGATGTTTTCCAGGCTTCCCCTAAAATTGATCAGGGAATGTGAGATCATCCCAGTTCCTGACCAGGTGGAAGAAGATGTCAACGTTATATAGCTCGATTATGGTTCAGTCAGGGATACTCCGGTCCCACCACCTGATTGGTCCGAGCTAGAAATCATGGACTTGGACACGCTCTCTATTCCGGTGTTGACTTTCACAAGAGCTTGGGTCGATAGACATGTATGCAGACTTAAGAGCAGATCGATCGCCCTTACTTATAGCTTGATGGGTGACCCAAGGCCGCTATCGGCGAGAAGGGGAAAACAGGTTGCTCAAACATCGGAAGCACAAGTAGAAGTACCAACCCAACCGATACCGTTGATGATGGAACAAGCATCACCTATGCACTCACAAACTCAGTCTTCGAGTTTGAGAGTGATTTCATTATTTGCTGATCAGAGGGCAGGATTGGGTCAAGAGCGGGAGCTTGAGGAGGTGGATCAACCCAACATCCGAGAATCAGATAGTATAAGCGTCAGTGCATCCAGGGCTGGCGGACAAGAGGAAGAAAAGGAAACAGTGGCTGACACTCGTTTCCAACAGATGTTGGACATGACATTGGAGGAAGAGGAAAACACAGAACAGGGGACCCAAGGGTCGGGAGATACGTAGCTCGTGGAAGATGATGAGCCCGAGTAGAACAGTGCAAGAAGAGAAGAAGTGCACGAGGTGGAGGCAACGGAAGAGCAGCCCCTCGTCATTTGCAATCCACAGCGGACAATGCCGGATTGGCTTTCGGAGAGAATGAGAAGAGACCCCGAGGATGATACAGATCCAGCTGTCGAGATGGACGAGTTCCTCAGAAGAATTAGTGCGCCTCCAGAAAAGAAGAGAGCCAGAAAATTCTCGAAGATTTCGACTGACGAGTCAGGCTCCCGCACACTCCAAGTTGCTGTCCCAAGGGAGGAGTATGATCGAGCCGAGGAGAGGCCCAAGAACTATGTGATCACCACCGTAGAGTTGGGTCGTCCTACGGGAGCCCAAATTGTTGAGGAGTTCGATAACTCCTATTAGGCATTGAAGGATCAGTTGCTCCGCACAGAGGGGAAGTATAAGAAATATAAGAAGGAGCACAAAACCTTGATAGGATATGTGCAGAGTCTAGCACGTCCAGGTGAACCAGCAAACCCAACAGTAGAACGCCCACCAGAGCTTCCAAGGGAGTCAGTTGTTGGCTTAGAGGATTTAAAGAAGATGGAAACGGAAGCGGACAAGTGGGTTAGCCATGTTCGTACTGAGACAAGGAAATTCATGGAGGACCTCGCCAATGCTTATCGGCAGGCCTCAAGTATTTTGGCTCGGATTGACATGGTGGATCAGGCCTGGGGCGATACCCGCATCTATCAGACGAAGACTGTACTTCGTTTGGGGGCTTTGATGCATATACCTCTAGAAACCCTGGTGGATGGAGGTGTAATTCAAAGGGGTGACAGGTATGATTTCACTGGTTGGTACTCCTCAGTGGTCACGGGCCGTGGGTTTCATGATGCAGCAAGGGCAGATTCGGCCAAAACCAGGAAGGCAATGGGTAACATCTTGGAGGGAGTTCTTAATACACTGGAGGCCATATTTGCTAGGAGGCTGGCTCCAGAAGAAATAACTGTTGATAGCTTGAGGGGCAAATTGGCTCCATTCTTCTCAGCTGCAAGGTCGCTTGTCCTGGATGACTTTGAGAATGTCTCCACTTTGTCTAGTATAATTCAACGTACCCAGGACGCCTTGGTGGCATGGAAGAAATCTTACATCCGGCACGGACAGACGGTAGCAGTCTTGGAGTTCCAGCTCAACCATATTCCACTGATTTCTGCCTAGGAGGTTGAAGCGGTATTGGCCCGGTTGATCGAGTTTGCTATCCGGGAGAAGGCCAATGGGAACGCTCTCATGGATGAGGATCTTCTTGATGATGGTAGTGGGCATTAATTGCTCATTATGATTCCTGCAGGGGAGTGGAGAATATTCTGTGCATTCATTGCCCACTCCTCTCTGTGGCGGTTTTTAGGGCAGAAACCCTAATTAGGGCATAGGTGGCTCAATCTGAGCCCTTTATTGTAATCAGATCTGAACCGTCCATTGAATTGGACTTATTATAAAGGGGGCATCCCCCCTCATTTGTAATCTATTAAATTAGAACTAGAATTGTATCAGAGATAGAGTTGAGTTAGAGAATAGAAGTCATATAGCATTTAGCTTAGAAGTTAGCTTAGATTGAGGAGGAAAGGAAGTTTTCCCATTGAGGACTTTGTAAGAAGTTGTTGTGAACACTCTCATAATATAAAGATTTATCATTGTTTGGTGGTTCTATATTCTATTGTGAGTAGCTAGCAAGGCTTGTTCGTCTTTCCAATTCAAGTGGATAGAGTAGAGTAGACTTTGTTTTATGCAAGTAGTTGTTAATTGTGGAGTGTGGCGTTGCGATTTGAGCACATCTTCTTTCATCCATACCACTAGCGGGCTTACTGATGGTAAGTTTGCCTTGCGTGGTCAACTGGAGTATTGACACTTAACTTCGATTGTGGCTCATATGTCCGTATGCATCGTGGTGATGGTATGTACATGTGTCATAATTTGAACACCTTTCTCATCCTTTGAAGATTGCACCAACTTTGTTGGAGTTGTCCGAAAGGAGACGAAGCAAAGTCTGGTTTGAAGATTGTTTAAGTCGATCCTTGTCCTCCACCCTTTAGAAGTAGATTTGTAGAATCCCTATCCCTATCCCTTTAAATTCAGTATTTCCCGGTTAATTTAGGAATCAGAGCTATATTGTCAAATCACTCATGCCCTAATTGCTTCACAAAATCGAACAACTACGTAAGTCCCCTTGAATACCCAGCATATTCACATTAGCCAACTGAGTCTATTCGCGTTAAAGGAACCTTGGAGTTGAACGCATGAACTTTCACGCAATCTTAGCATGCGGAATATTTTGATCAAGAGAGAATAGAATGACCGTTGGACATTTTTATTCTGTGTTGATGTCGTCATAAAAAGCATGTCAACAGGTCCCCATTTGAATTGGGTGATGTGTGAAAAGGTCACAACAGGTAGCTAGGTTGTGCAGCCCAAGCAATACATTTTCCCAGCCAATATGGCTGCTGGTTTGTTGCCAACACTTTTACAAATGTCAGAAATGGTCTGGTGTGTTTTGTGCTTTAGGTTATTAATGTGACATGAAAACATAACGGTGAAATAGAGTAAACAAACAAACAAAAAAAAGATCCATAAAGTTGGAATTTTTAGCGGTAAGATATTTTTATCTTGATATGTATGATTACTACACGGAATATTTATTTGAATTACTATTTTCATTTTCAGCATCTGCTGGAAAAGAGGACATTTTTTCCTTCCCAAAACAACTCGAATCAATTGCTGACTTAGCCGTTGATATTAGACACTTGCAACATGTTTGATAAATCTTGCCGGATGACTCCTCTAGCAAACAAAAAATATTTAGGCTTCTCACAACTTTAGTCAAGTTCTCACAGAAGAAGGCAGACCATGCAGCCTAAGCAAACCATTTCCCCAACTCATATGCACAATGTTGACGTAAGAACTAACACCTTTGGAGTGTGAGTTTGTACGTACAACTATGCACACTACGTAATGAGTGCTCTTCAAATTAGGAGGGGAAGCTCCCTCGTTGTGCCGGAATGCATGAAATAGAAAACTAAACTAAATCCTATCTTTTTGTTCTTAGCTGGTAGAGGCACAAGGTTAAGAAAACGTAGAACGTTGCAGCTAAGTATTTTTTGGTTTCGCAGATCATCTAACTACAACTAAGCTAACTTCTTTAAATCTATCCAGTTTCCTCAAGAAACAGAGCATGAGGAAATGAAGCAGGAATGTGTTGTACGATAAAATTCAGGTGCGGGCTCACAACATGAAGGCAAGGGAGGCGCAACTATTTGCTAATCCAGGAAGAAGTTTATTAAAACAAACGAATAAACGGTAAACCTGGTACAGCTTCACAACATGAAGGCAAGGTAGGCGCAACTATCTACTTGGCTGAATGTGTCTACTATAACACACATCAAACAATAAGCTTTAAGTACAGTTTTGCAACATGAAGGCAAGGTGGGCACTGATAGTGTTTCTTAGATCAGATTATACCATTGAAAGTACTTAAAATAATGCAACACATAAGACAATAAACACAACAAGATACCCTGGGAAAACCCTCCTCTTGAGGGAGAAAAACCCAGCAAAATAATTCTCTTATATAAGGTAGAACAAGAGCAGAAATGTGCTTACAACTTAGGCCCAACAATGGCCAATAATTGTTACAATGAAATCGCACCTCTCCTAGATGCAAGATATACAAATGAATAAGATCTTCCTTGAATTCGGACTACTGCTATGAAGGTGCAAACTTCTGCTCTAATTGCGAATATACTTGATGAACTTGAATGATGATAATGACAAGTAAGACCTTGTATATATACAAATGAGGCGCCTCTTCAAGTTAGGTCGGCCCTCTATTAAGAAATATAATAAATTATAATTACAAGGTAGGTCGGCCCAAGCAATAAACAGATTATGCGAACGATATAGGGTCGACCCTTTATGTTTATCAAATGTTATTGTTATTATTAAATAGCCGAAAGGCTACCATTTAATTTATGCTTCCTTCTCGAAATGCGTGCAATAGAAGTGCAGCCCTAAGCTGCTATAACATCAACACTCCCTCTCAGCTAGGGATGATACTTCCACCTACACAAGACACATCATATCAATATGAAAACAAAATAGAATATCACCTCATCGTGATATCAACCATCATGGCTACCTCTATAGATGGTATGTACAAGTGCTCATCACTTAATGTGATGTTGTCACCTCAATGTGACTTTCACCATGGCTCCTCCAGAGGGTGACACACAAGTACAAGTAAATCATCACGGATTCTCTCACGTGATACTGTCATGGAGTCACACACATGACATCCACCATGGCTCTCCCAGAGGGTGGAAACAAGGGCTTTCACCTCAAATCTCAAAGAGAAATGCACTACCAAGGGCTTACACCTCAAATCTCTCTCAATAGAGAAATGCATTATCAAGGGCTTACACCTCAAATCTCTCTCAAATAGAGAAATGCATTATCAAGGGCTTACACCTCAAATCTCTCTCAATAGACAAATACATTACCAATTTAAGGATTGATATTGAGACTCTTTCTCAGTCAAGGTTGCATTCTCCACCATACCAAGCTTTTCTCGAATGTACACAAACTTGATCCTGGAGAGAGGCTTGGTGAGAATGTCTGTCGTTTGCTCATCAATGCTGATATGCCTCAACTGTATAGCTTTCCTTAGTACCATATCTCTAATATAATGGTACTTGATCTCAACATGCTTTGTTTTGTCATGAAACACAGGATTGACAGAAAGCTTTAACAGCTCTGGTTATCACAATGTATAATGGTAGGCTCCATTGATTGTTCAAACAATCTTGCAAGGAGCTTACGAAGCCACACTGCCTCACGAGCTGCTACACAAGCTGCAATGTATTCTGCCTCAGTTGTACTCAAAGCCATTGACGACTGTTTCCTGCTACACCAAGAAATCATAGCAGAACCCAAACTGAAACAACAACCAGAGGTGCTCTTCCGATCTGAGACACATCTTGCCCAATCATAATTAGTAAAGCCGTCTAACTCCAAGTCCTCACTTGAAGAATATCTCAGTCCATATCCAATTGTGCCACACAAGTATCCTAGGATATGTTTAGCTGCAACAAGATGTATTTGCCTTGGTTCACACATAAACTAGCTAAGTGCACTTACTGCATAGCAGATGTCAGGGCTAGTGTTAACTAGATACATCAATGAACCAATCAACTGTCTATACATAGTAGAATCCATTGGATTTGAACTAGCTGCAGCCTCCTTCAACTTATTTAAATTAGACTCCATAGGTGTAGACATAGGTTTGCAGTCGATCATACCAAACCTTTTGAGAATGTCAATAGTATACTTGCCTTGACTTAGAATCATCTCATTTGGCTTTTGCCAAACTTCTAAGCCAAGGAAGTAATGCATGAGACCTAGATTCTTCATCTCAAACTCTGAAGCTAACTCCTTCTTACATTTTAGAATTAGGTGTTCTTCACCAGTGATAATCAGATCATCAACATATAGAACCAGAATCAAGGCTTCACCATTTACTACTTTGAAGTAGAGGTTAGAATCTACATCATTCTTTGAGAAACCTAGACTCAATAGATACTGATCAATCCTTTCGTACCAAGCACGAGGAGCTTGCTCAAGACCATACAAGGCCTTCTTCAGCTTGCAAACATGAGACTCCTTCCCATGCACCTCAAATCCTTCGGGTTGCTCAATGTAAACCTCTTCTTCTATCGCACCATTCAGAAAGGCTGTCTTTACATCCATTTGGTGAATCTTCCATCCTCTAGATGCAACAATGGCAATGATGGTTCTGATAGAATTATATCGAGCCACAGGAGCAAAAGTTTCTTCATAGTCAACTCCCTCTTTTTGTGAGAACCCTCTAGCCATGAATCTTGCCTTGTGCTTCTCAATGCTCCCATCAGTTGCATGCTTGATCTTGAAGAGCCATTTAGAAGACACCACAGATTTGCCCTTGGGTCTAGGAACAATATCCCAAACATCTTTCTTAAGTATGGACTGATACTTCTCAGTCATGGAATCTTTCCATACTTGTTGACTAGAAGCTTCATCAACACTTGAAGGCTCTGATTCAATGATCTAACTCATCAAGGTGACATAGCTGGAGAACTTATGAGGTCTCTTGCTTTCTCTAAAAGCTCCTCTTGGGGCTGCAAAACTTTCTGCGTCCTGCAGTGTCCTACGAGCCCAAAGAGGTCTTTTCTTTCCAATCACAATATCTAAAGGGCCATCAGTAGGATCCAAGGGTTCAACTGGATCAACATCTTCTTTAGGTTCTGGAGCCTCCTTTTGATTCTCTGGAATATGGTGTACTTCCATATCTTGAGGAGGTTCTTCTTCATCGATCTCCATAGGAGTGCTCTTGGATCTTCTGAAAGCAACATTTTCCTCAAATGTGACATCTCTACTAATCTCAATAGACTTCTGACCTGGAATGTAGATTCTGTAGGCTTTTGATGGTTCACTGTAACCTACAAGAATTCCCTTCTTCCCAGAAGGTTCTAACTTTGTTCTCTTTTCCTTTGGAATATGAACATACACTAGACAACCAAAGATCCTCAAATGACTAACTTCTGGTTTCACTCCTGAGAATGCTTCTTCAGGAGTTTTACTCTCCAAGATCCTGTGGGGACTCCTGTTTTGAACATAGACGGCTGTCCTCGATGCCTCAGCCCAAAGAGAGATTTGCAGATCTTGATCATGGATCATAGCTTTTATTGCTTCCACAATAGACCTATT
This sequence comes from Sequoiadendron giganteum, assembly GCA_007115665.2. NCBI lineage: Eukaryota > Viridiplantae > Streptophyta > Pinopsida > Cupressales > Cupressaceae > Sequoiadendron > Sequoiadendron giganteum. The sequence goes on along the minus strand of CM021102.1, from coordinate 565,186,607 downwards.
CTTCCTTTCAGCAATACCATTTTGTTATGGATTATAGGGAACACTGAACTCCCTCTTAATCCCTACTTCAATACAAAAATCTCGAAAGGTGCCAAAGGTGTATTCTCCACCATTATCGGATCTCAAAACCTTGATCCTTTTCCCAGACAGGTTTTCAACCTGAGCCTTGAATTCTCTGAATCTGTCTAATACTTCTTCAGATTCTTTAGATCTCAAGAAATAAATCCAAGTCTATCTAGAGTAATCATCAATAAAAATAATGTAATACAAGAAACCACTAGAAGATGCAATAGACATTGGACCACATAAATTAGAATGAATGAGATCAAGAATACATTTAGATCTACTTTCACTAGAATGAAACGTACCTTTTGTGTTCTAGCCTAGGGCGCATCCCTTGAATGTACCTTCATGTTCCTGATTGAATTTCGGAAGACCGGTGACCATCTTCTCCATGATAGATAGTGCTCGAAAGTGAATGTGGGCCAATCTTCGATGCCAAAGATCACACATGCTGGAAGCGTTGTGCACAAGCCCTTGAAGAGGACGAGTGCATAGCCTGTAAAGACATTCATGTCTAACTCCAATCACTTGAGTAGTTTTGAAGTTGGAGTTCTTTGCCCATATAAGAACTTTGCCTTTAGAAAAGGCAACTTGATAGCCCTTATCTTCTAATGCTGAAATTGAGACAAGATTCCTCTTTATCCCTGGAACGAACAGTACATCATTCAACTCCAATGAAATCCGGAAATCCAAGTGAAGAGAGGAGTTTCCAAGTCCTTTCATAGAATATCTAGCATCGTCTCCAATAACGACTTGTTCACTAGAGTTACTCTCCACTAAGTTTGAAATGTGTCCTTTGAAACCGGTGATGTGCCTAGAGGCACCACTATCAATCAACCAAGTGTTGGCATTGGTAGATACATTGCTTGACAAAGCTGAATAGAACAGGTAATCACTGGAGTCCTTCTACGGAGCAACTTCTTCAACATTTGCAGTGGCAACTTGCTGCTTAGGTCTAAGAGGACATTCCTTTGCAAAGTGACCATATTGATCACAACGAAAGCATTGAATCTTGGACATGTCTAGTTTCCTTTTGAAGGCAGGAGCACCATCATGTCCATTTTCTCGATTCCTCTTGAAGAACCCTTTCTTAAATCCTTTTCCTTTCTTCGACGAATGAGAGGCAAGAATATGTATTTCTTCATTCTTTGAACTTTGACCAATGCCCCTAGCCGTTAGTCTCGACTCCTCTTGAATGCAGTCAATTCTCAATCGATCAAACTTGGGAAGTTTAGATCTTGCACTGATTCCTTGAATAAACGACTCCCATGAAAGCGGAAGACCATTGAGAGCAAGCATAGTCAAGTCTTTGTCATCAATCATGTGACCAATTGTGGAGAGCTGATCTCTTATCTCTGAAATCCTCATGAAGTATGTAATTACAGATTCTCCTTTCGCCATTTTCACATGATGAAGTTGTTGCTTCAGTGCAAGTGCTTGACTGGTGTTGTTGATTTCATACATCTCTTCCAAAGTTGTAAACATCTCTCTTGCTGTATCCAACTTGAAGACAATCGGTAGAACATGATCCTTGACGGAATCAACCAACACTTTCTTTGCTCTAGTATCTTTCTTCCTCCACTGCAACTTCTCTTCTTCCTCCTCAAGTTCAGGAACTTTTGTTTTCACAAACCCAGCCAAATCATTCTCTTCCAATGTGAGCATGATCCTGAACCTCCATGATGTGTAGTTCGAAATTCCTTCAAGTCTATCCTCGATTTTCAGACCGTTCACCATCTTGAAAAATTTAGGAGATAGACTGAAAAAGATTAGAGTGAGTGCTGCAACTAAATCTGATCACGATCTTTTTCAAACCCGCTCTGATACCATGTTAGTGTTTCTTAGATCAGATTATACAACTAAAAGTACTTAAAATAATGCAACACATAAGACAATAAACACAGCAAGATACCCTGGGAAAACCCTCCTCTTGAGGGAGAAAAACCCAGCAAAATAATTCTCTTATATAAGGTAGAACAAGAGCAGAAATCTGCTTACAACTTAGGCCCAACAATGGCCAATAATTGTTACAATGAAATCGCACCTCTCCTAGATGCAAGATATACAAATGAATAAGATCTTCCTTGAATTCGGACTACTACTATGAAGGTGCGAACTTCTGCTCTAATTGCGAATATACTTGATGAACTTGAATGATGATAATGACAAGACCGACCTTGTATATATACAAATGAGGCGCCTCTTCAAGTTAGGTCGGCCATCTATTAAGAAATATAATAAATTATAATTACAAGGTAGGTCGGTCCAAGCAATAAACAGATTATGCAACCCATATAGGGTCGGCCCTTTATGTTTATCAAATGTTATTGACATAAATTAAATAGCCGAAAGACTACCATTTAATTTATGCTTCCTTCTCAAAATGCATGCAATGGAAGTGCAACCCTAAGCTGCTATAACATCAATAGGCACAACTATTTGCTCTTCTGAATAGGCTCATGATAAACAAAACACAAGGTAAGCAACTGGGACAGTATATTGTATAGACGCAATACGCATGCCATAACGATCAAACCAGCAACCCCATTTAACTAAGATTGAATAAACACCATGACAATAACATGAAGGCAAGGTAGGCGCAACAATTTATTATAACAACAATCACTCTTTGAACAGATATAATAATAGCAATACTATAGGCAAGGTAGGTGCAACATGTATGCTATCAAGCAAAAGTTAAATTACAAATGAGTTTAAAGCTCTTATTTATAGACTTCAAGGTGTAGGCAACCCTAAAATCACCTTGAGTCAACTAGAGTCTTGCAGTGCATGCAAGATCTTATTCCTAAACCCTAATTGAATGAAACTATACAGTTAACTGACAAATTATTATCAGTTAATTGAAACATCTAATCTAAATGGACAAGGTGCAACATGCACGTCCTTATTGAAAGCAAGTCAACTAGAATGCTATCATCAGTCAACTGAAAGATCTAATCTATGCTGCAAGTGTGTGTAGATGTTTCCAAGAAAGACATGGCATGCAATGTGTAACAACCAGTTAACTCGGAAAGAAGCCTTGAGTTTAACTCTTGTGTCTAATGCCTATCTTGGAAAAGGTGGGACGCCTTGAATTGAAGTTTACTGGCCCTGATCTCTGGCAATCAACCCATCCACGAAGTTGCCGACTGCATCACCCTCTGGGGAACTGAAGCTCTGGCGAAGAATCCCATGTCTATGCAGCATGTCTTCTCCACTAGTTATCTGACATTGGAACTCACCCTTACTCTTGGTCGCCTCATCAGACAATGTTGACATGACTGTAAGCTGATTCAACTTGCAGCCAATGGTCTCACCACTGAAAATATTGTGAATAAGTGCTTGGAGCTCTAATTGAACATTAGTAAGCTCAACATAGTCACCACCCACATGCTGATACAAACATGGTAATTGAGACACAAAGTTTCTCACATAGTGGAGTGCATTAGTAACATGCACTCTACTCTCAGCCACCTCAGATGCTATCTTTCCTTCTATCTCCGCCTTGAAGATCAACTGTGTTCTCCAAACGTAGACATCTTCTTTATCTTCTACATTTGTGACTGCGTCAAATGACATTCCCAGGTTAGCAATCAAAATCTCATCCTTGGGTCTAGTGATGGCCAAATCACGCTCCTCCTCCTGAAGTCGTAGACGAAGCTCGCGTGCATTATACCGCAATTGGTACAAGTCTGAAAGTACAAGGCGGCCTCTAGCAATGAATTCCTCCTCCCACTCGTCCAACCGCTTGCCATATGCAACCAAGTGATCAATCTGACCATGTTCTGCTGGTGTTTCTAACATATGTGGAAGCGTGATAACAACATCTCCTGTCCTATGTACAAGGCTGGAAATGTATTGGCGAAGCTGCTGTATTTCAGCCTTAAGAGCTGATTTATCTTCACCATCCTTCACCATCCTATCCCTGGCACTATCTGTAGCAACCTATAGGAGGTCAATATTTGTCTGACGAGTACTTCTACCGAAGTTGACTGTGATAACTTCGAAGTCTTGTGCTTCCATCTCGTCCAGACTCTTATCTTCAGGAGGTGCAGCAGTCTCAACAATAATCTCCTTTCTCTCATTCCTTTCAATGTGCACCTGTTTCTTGATCCTCTTGTCAGGCACATCTTGATGGTCATGATCGAAATCTGAATGATCAAGTACATAAGATGGCTGTCTCCTTTTTCTTCCCAGTTGACTCTCAAGGCAAGACGAATCCCGACTAATCCCACTGGAATGATCTGTACTGTTCATAGGATCTGATAAAAGTGAATGTGTAGAAGGGGCACTGTGAGGAGGTGAATCCACGTCCAAATCAATGTGAATTGGAACTAGAGGCTGTTTTGGTGTTGGCGACGGTAAATGCGTTTGAACCTCAGGCTGTAGTGAACTTTGCACAACTTCTACAACAGGCTCTATATGTGGAATCGCAACAGGTGCTTTTCCCTTTGAATTACTAGGTGCTGGATTCTTCCTAGGCAGGTTACCCCTCTTCTTCTACCTTGGCTTTGATGAGGAGGGTGGTATATCTCCTCCTGGCGGCTCTGCTCTAGGCATGGATGCCTTTCTCAACCTTCTGCTTTCTAAGTAAAGCGTACTATTCTGTATGACCCTGCTCGATCTCTCCTTCACTGATGTGAACTCCTTGGCATACCAGTTCACTAACGGCAGTGGTTGTCCATCAACCTGCTCTCTGTAAAATTGAGGAAGTGTATCTCCCTCATCTTCTGACAATCCTTCCACATTTTCTGCCAAGAAGACAAAAATCTGTGGAAGAGAGAACCTGCTATAGCTACGTCTGCGAACCTCGAAATCATCCTCGCAATTCACCCAATAATCTTCCATCATAGGTTTGTGATAAGAGAGATTACTAAGGCGAGCTGCATAATGACCCCAAGGATCATATGTGCGTGTATCACTCAGGTACTTGAGTTTGAGATTTTCTAACTCTTGACCTACAACCTTAGCATCAAGTGCCGTCTTACACCAATACATCCCGAACTGCAAAGGAAACTCAGAACTGGTTTACGCTTGTTGCGCAAACGTTTGTGAACTTCATACAGCTGCCTCAGGAACTCCATGAATATAGTTTTATCCGAAGGATAACGTGGTAACATGGCTGCTTTTCCTGTGTATCCATAGACACGAATATAGGTGTAAGTAGGAAACTGAATGTACTAGTCTGCCCAATTCTTCATCGCTGTTCTGGCAACTGTTGAGATGCGAATGTGCAACTCCTGGTCTAAATTTCTCACTGTATATGTCAAGAAAGCCTCCTGTACACGCTTAAAATGACTTTCAGCCTTTGTGAACTCAAGCTGGTCATAATAACGATAGACTTTCTGTACACTGAGTATGCCCATTGTCTTCAACCCGTTAAATTGATTTTGATAAGCGATCAAGTACACCAGGTAAGAACACATATGAAATTGATGCACAGCTAGGAAACCGGTGATTTGCTCGTGAATAGCATCGCTGATGAAGGATGCCCAGTCATAATGCTCTTGCCCCGAGATGATTCTACCAATGATATAATACATCCACGGGTGAAATTTGTTTGCATCTACATGACCTGAGACACGATTAAGCAGTGTAATTGAAATACCATATTCATCCTTGCACTCGCCACGACCCAAGTTGTTTGGCAACTTGTTCTTCTTTTGTTTTAGCCACCTCTCCGTCATCTTATTCTGACATTTATCCAATTCAACATTGAATGCCTGTTCGCTCTGACTCATGGAAATAACCAACCCATCTGGATGTTGAGGAATATCCAAACTCCGCTAGATATCAAGGGGTTTGAGATTGCATATGACACGTCCATCTATTGACTGTATCTCTCGTGTAGCGGAATTGTAATGCTTGATGCAAGATATTACAAAATCCACGCAATGCACTGAAATAGGAATGGAAGCGGCTTCGAGTAAACTGGATTGCTGAATGTTCTTGATAACCGAATCCCTGATCTTAAGTTTTACCAAAACTACTTCCGGCAATACCTTACGTAGATTTGTATCAACTGTCCCGATGAAGTTATGAGCTATAACCGACTTGGTCTTGAATTCGAGTTGAGTGAACTGCATTCTGAAAAACTCGCCTGTTGACTGTGAACATTGTATTCTGACAATTTTTCTGCAAAGTCAAAAATAGCCTGCTGAGGCTAAAAATAGCTTGTTGGATGAGAATTTTTACAGAAAAATTTAAGATATGGGTTTTGTCCAGAAAATGATTCTAAGACAACCTAGAGCGTCAGAAATGTAAAAATCTGCCCTTTACTCAGCCATGCAAAAGAATTTCGGTTGAGAAAATTAAAGCTTCAAGAACAGATGTTCTGGAACAAATTTTCCTGAAAAATTCTGGCACATGGGTTTTGCTGAGAAAGCTCTTCTGAATCAACCCAGATACTTTGTTTTGCCAAAATCTGCCAACACTTCGAACATGCGAGAGAATTTAAGACGAGAAGATGGAAGAAATCTAGAAGAGAAAAGATGTTTTTTTATTATTTTAATTGTTTTTGTGCCTTCTTCCTTCAAAATCGCCACTCTGTCTTTGAATTTAATGCTGAATCTGGACTTGAACGTGCAAAAGAATTTACCTATCGCCTTCGAGCTTGATTCTCTCATGAAAATTCACTAATCTCTTTGAGGAAATTCGAACTTTCAAAGCTATGTGAATGAGAAAAGAGGCCATGCTTGGTTAAATAGATGAAATCGTACCCTCATGCATGCATGCTGAAACCCTAATTATGAAGAAGGAATTTGATTGGCCCTTTATCAGTTGAACTGCCACTGTCTCTGAGTCTTTAAACTAAAAATAATATTTTAATTTTAAAAAGATGCAAAGAGCTAAAAGTGGCGCCAATATTTATCTTTGAAGAAATTCGTCACTTTCAATGCTCTGCATGCAAAAAATATTTTTTAATCATTTTGCCAAAAATAGCATCTTGCTGTGCTCAACACACTTCACTGATTCTAAAAAGTCAAATTTTGATTTTTTAGGCGTCCATCTGCAAGAGTTATGAGATTTTTGAGAATCTCCTATTTTATAGCTGACTACGAAATTACATCTGTCTATGTTCAACTCTGATTTCCGGATGATTGAATGATCCTGCGACCGTGCTGAGATATCCACTGCGAAGCCTAAATGACAAGGATGAAATGTCTGCTGGGAGCAACAATTGCTAAAATCATCATTTGACACCTTAGAAAATTAGGCACCTCTGATTAAATTGATGCATTGATTCCAGACTTAGCCATTTCCTCGTATTGCCTTTTGATGCTTCAAACTGCTATTGACGGTGAATGATGAACCCTGTTGACTGAATAGTGGATTCACTGCGTAACTAGAAGTATTCTGCATTTGATGAGTGTATGTGAAGTATCTGCAAAGTGAATTAGGAACCTCAAAAAGATGGGAGCCCCTATTCTGTGAAGATGCAAACACCATTTTGTCAAAAGTGTTACTTTCATCCAAGCACCATACTTTGACCCTTGATACCGGGAGTTGGAATGCTCCGATTTGTGCCGCTTGTCTCTCTGTATAATTTGGTCAACTTGCAAGAGATGTTCTTGGAGAAGACGAAGCCAAAAAACTGCTTCTAAGGCCCTTAAAAGAGAATCGCCTTTTTCAAAGAAAATTCTAGCCTTATACTTAGTCATTTTTTGAACTATCTTCAAGTACTTCCACTTTACAGCATTGTCACCTTGACCTCACACGTACGAGCACTCGCCAAATCCCGGAGGCTATCGGCTGGACTCGTTGAATGGTTGGAGTAATTGCACACAAGTCTTGTGAAGACTGCAATTGCAAATAACCCCATCTGGCAGGCCTAAAGGTTGGGTGCCCCTAGCCTACAGATGTGTAGCTTTGTGTAGCTATGCTTCACCATCCTCTGTTTTATGTGCTTGGTAGAACCTTTGTCATGATCACTCAAAATGCCGGATCGTCTTGTGAACGGATGCATCATGGAGCTGGACTGAGTTGGTAAAGATCTCAGGAAGACCTCAATTGCAAACTCATCCATCTGACAAGTCATATTCAAGGGCGCGCTTGGGCTACAGGGGCGCTCAAATCATCAACTAGCAACCTTTTCTCACATGTATCCCACCTGCAGTTTCAACTTTTGACGTTCATAATCGGAGTTCTGCTGCACTGGATATGCTTCCGCTTGATAGCTCGTTGAAAAGCTAGACTGATTTTGTAAAGACTGAATATAGTAATACACACATGCATCCAGATCTGGGCCTTCAAAAAGAAGGGCGCCCCTGGGCTACAGGGGAGTGGATCCGTATTTCTAGACTGCCTCCTTGTGGGAAAACACTCCTCGTAACCTCTGCTTCTGTCTTCGTTTGCCGGAGTTCTGTAACTCGGATAGTCTTGCTCCATGGCTAGTCGGAAAGCTGACTGAAAACATAAAACAATGAATGTGTTCTCAATCCAAAACAATCAAATCTTGACCTTCAAATGGAAGGGCGCCCCTGGGCTACAGGTGAGCGAATTTGCTCTGAATTCATTGATTTTCACCATTTTATACTTTGCAAATGCTGTATCTACTCTTGAGTTTGACCATGTCGACGTGCTATGACTGCCGAGGTGTGTGTATGACTATACTTCATCATTTTCACATGTACGGACACTGTAAAGTTTATTTGCACGTTGATTGCGCAAGTGTCTACTACGTTGCATAGTGAAAAAGTTCCCAGACTTAAGAATATTTTAGCAGTTTTTTGCCAATCTGAAAATCCCCTCCGTCAAAAAGCATTATTTTCAACATCTTTCATCGTAGAGTGTTCCTCTTTGAGTTTCAGGCTTAGATATTGATACCTAGTACTGGCCAACTGCCATTGACGACCTTGGAGGTCCTAACTTTTTTCCTGAAAAAGTGAAAACTACCCACCAACCTTAAAGTAACTTTTAACTGAAACTGACTTCACCACTGTGATCGTGATGTGAAATAAGCCAATCAAAATTAATTTCAGCCAATTTTGACAAGTTCCTATTTTTTAGGGCTTCGAGCTAAAAATAGATTTCAGAAACCCTAATTTTTAAATTTTGCCAGTATCTTCTTGACATTACACTGACTAAAAACCCATACTTTATTTACCCAAAAACTGAGTTTTGACCTCATTTTTACAAGGTTTAGACCATTTTAAGCAAAATGCCTTAATGAACCCAACCCATATGCATAGGATCAACGGCTAAAAGTTTGTCAATTGCCTACCAAGGGGTGATTGCAGAAAATTACTTTAGTAATTTGCCTTTGATTTTCTTGGACACTTGTCACTATGGCATGAAAGGAGTTCTCATGTATCTTCTTATTTGATCTTGCTCAATAATCTTCTACCTCCACAAATCCAATCTCAATAGTTATGCAACTCAATGAAATATTGCTTTTATTTTTTTCTTATTAAATACAATTCTAGAGGCTTCAACATAGATTGTAAGACACAAAAGAGTCCCTCCCATACACTCCAAGATTCAGATTCAACTACAAAAGACAGAGCAAATTGCTTTTTGTTAGGTAAATACTTCTTGTTTTATCCTAAACTCGAAATGCATCAAGAAGATACCTTAGATTGTCTCTAAGATTCTAATTGTAAGATACAAATAGGGAGCAATAACACCACCTATTAGATAAATTAATACACAAATTCTGGAAGTAATATTGGTGAAAAGAGTGCCAATTGGTCTGGAGAAAAATAGGCTCAAATTCTATTGAAGATAGCATGTCTAGAATGAAATCCTGATTTCACTGATAATATGGTTTTATCAAAATCAATATTCAAGAAGAATGATCTATGTCCTGTTTTTTTGCCCATTATACTATCTCAAGGAACACTTAGATTATGTAAAATATAAGTTTCTTCTATATAACCTATTTGTTAGTCCAAAACCATTCTAGAGGCTATTTCTTTATTTGATTGAGTAGAAAGCTATTCCACACCTTGTTGGAATCTTTGAGAGCTGTAGACATCCACCCTTCCAATGAGACACTATGGAGAGAAATTGACATCCACCCTTCAAGTAACTTCCTCTTGTCCCCCTTTATGCTCAATTTAATCTATCTTGCCTCAACCATTTAATCTCTATTTGTGGTGCTATGATTTCTTTACATGCTTTGAGAAGCTACTTTCCATATACACCTTTGAAATGCTTAGTATGGAAACAAGTTTGTGGCATAACCAAGATTATGTACTCCTTGTTTTAAGATGTACATATTAATGTATTGCAAAAATGGTATTTCATTGCAGGGTCATTTGCAGGGTTGGGATTCCTCTCACTGTACCTTGCAGCAAAGATTGAAATATTTGATCGCAAAGGCCATGCTGCAAAATTATGCATTGTTTTTCTTCCACTTTTGGTTGCAATCTTTGTTGGTATTTCACGAGTAGATGACTATTGGCACCATTGGCAGGATGTATTTGCAGGAGCTCTTCTAGGTATGCATTTTTTTTGGGGGATAACACATAATATCAATACCCATGTTGGATTTATATTATTGTAAAAATTATTTTGCCAACAATTTTTATATTGCTTTACTGCTCATCTTAAACTCACAGGCTTGACTATGGCTACTGTATGCTATCGACAATTTTTTCCAGCTCCATATGATTCAAATGGTAAGTTACAATGGAAATATGCACACTGTATCATCGTGTATCACTGAAATCAACATGCTTTTGTATTTTTATGTGTTATATTTTTCATCTCAAAGGGTTTTTAATCCATAATTGACTACACAACTATGCTTGTGTAAATAAATTAGAGATCAAACAATTTTCAAACTCAATACTTGAATTTCCATTTAAATTTCTCCACAAAATTAGATACAGTCTAAATGTAAAGACAACCAGAAACAAGCAACACCATAAAGATACACAGAATTTTATCTTGGAAACCTCAAGAAGAAGAAAACCATTTGGAAGTGACAATTGCACATCTTTCAAGCATTTCCTTAAAATGAAAACAATTATAAGTGTGAGAAACTCACTCCACGTGTTTCCTATTTTCCTAGTACTCTCTAGCTTTGAATGCTTCAACAACATAAAGTTGCATAATTTACATAGATTTTTTTTCTTGAATGTTGCACTCTCACTCTATGTGGACTGTGTTGGTAGCTTGTCCCAATCCTCCAATTGATGGTGCACTCACTATGGAATGATTCCATTTGATCAAATCCAACCCCATACATGCCTTAAATAGCTATAAGAGGATCCTTCCCATGCTTTGGAAGTCTCTATAGTTGAATCTAGAAGATTAAATGTTAAATTGTTTGCTTCACATCTCATTCCTATTGTGTCACAAAATTGTCCCTTCATGCAAACCGACAGTGTTTTAATTGCTCCAATGGTTTTCTAACCGCCCTAGCAGTTATGTAATTGCACCTTTATGTAGACTGGCGGTTTTGAAACCACCGTTGACAAAAACGAAATTGCTACTTCAATGGTCATTTGGTCTTCCATCTTTTGGAAGCCATGATTTTTGTATATAGACTCAAAACATGACACCTGTAATGTCCTCGTTTTATGAGTAATGGCAAATATTGATATTTAGCTTATTTTATTCCCATAAGCTAAATAATGGAGTTATAAGGGAATAATAATTAAATTAATTTTTATAAAATTGTCCAAATAAATTAAATCATAAGGATAACTTTATTTTAATTAATTTAATTAAAATGACAAATAAAAAATAAAAAATATTATAAGGTCACTTTATTAAATATTATAAAGTTACTTTATTAAATATTATAAAGTCACTTTATTAAATAAAGTGTGCTTCTAGAAGCTGGAGGTGGTTACATTTGGATTCTTCTAGAAGACCCAACCGAGCCTTTAAAAGCAGGAATTGCACAGTTGGAAATTGAATTGCATCTTCTTCTAGCATGGGCTTAAGTCTCAAGAATGTATCCAATTTGTGTACAAAAGCTCTAGCACTTGTCTTACCAGCCATCAACATTAGGAAGAGTAATATTGTTCAAATCTTCTTTGTACTCCTTATGTTGCTTCTTAGGTTTCCTCTCTTGCTTGCCTTTCTTCTTATCCTTCTGCTGATTCATAAATTGATTTAAGGTGATTGGATTCCTAACCTCTGTAGGAAGTGTCTCGTATTCATCATAGGCAACCATCACATTATCGGTTATGTGAGTATCTTCTTTCTCTTCAACTGCTTCTTCTTCTCTTCTTTGCACAAATGTGGGATCGAGTGGCCTATTCGACACTGTAGTAACTGTTCTACTTGCATTGGTAGCTGTTCTATCTATATTGTGCTACATTTCAATCATGTATGAATCACATCTTTCATAAGCAGTTGCACAAGTTTGTGTTGGTGCTCTTTGATGACATCTTGATATACAGTACGACATGGGAGGATCATCTTCGACATCTCGATGATGTGTTGAGTATTATGAAGGAACAATCATTGTATGCCAAGGCTTCCAAATGTGAGTTTGGGATGACCGAGATTCTCTACTTGGGACATGTGATTGGAGCTGATGGAGTTAGAGTTCACTAGGAGAAGATATAGGCTATTCTGGATTGGCCACCACCAAGGAACATTACAAATTTGAGAGGATTCCTTGGGCTATGTTGCTACTACAAGAGATTTGTTAAGGGGTTTTCACAATTGGTAGCACCACTTACATATCTCACTAAGAAAGGGGCATTCAGATGGTCGGATGAGGCATAGTCTACTTTTGATAGGCTTAAGCAGGTGATGAGTTCTTGTCCAGTTTTGGCATTACCAAATGTAATGTCCCCTTCTAGCTAGGCATTAGTGTTTTAGTGGGATTAGGCTATCGGTCGACCCTCGTAGGCTAATGGGATTGGATAGAGGGTCTTTGTGGCAGAAACCCGATCAGTGGATGGTTTATTTCTTCTTCGGAGTTTAGTAAGTTTCAGGTTTGGCCTTTGCAAAGGATTTAGGGCTTAGTTTCTCGTACTTACTATTTATAGTGTCCTCCAACCAAGATTACTATTTATAGCAGGGCACCTGATTGAGATATATTGGTAGTGACAATCTCAATATTTAGTTGAGTTGGAGAAATAAGGAGATTTTCCTAAGTTACAGTGTTTAATTATTATTAAAGGTAACTTTACTAATAATTATATTATAAAGTTATAAAATATTGTTATATTCGCACTTTATGTTTTACGAGTCATTGATATATTAAAAGGGGCCAGTTTATAATTGATATCTTGGAAGCCAACTCCTAGACATTATTTTTAGTATTTCCAAAGTGCAAATGAATATTATTTTAAATGATATTTTAAAAGGCAAAATGGGGGTCGACCTCTTTGAAGGAAATATATAAGCTCCCAGGAAGAATTCAAACTCATCTATTGAGCATTTGAAAAACTTCATTTCATGAACTCTTCAGCGTTTGGAAACAAGGACGAGGGTTTCAATATTTTCCGGAGGGTATTTGCATTGGAGAGCGTAGCTTCTTCAGTGTATCAACATTTTGAGGTTGTGAGACTATCAACTGAAGATTGCTAACTGTTGGCTTCGTCCAGGGGTCAAGTTTGAGCAGATTAGAAGAATATATCGAGGGGTTTTCAGGCAAATCTACCATTGAGAGGGGAGAACATACAAGAGTTGCATTTTGGTTATTGCTGGCACTCATACCTAGGCCGTACCATTCTTCTTGCTTGGCGTTTTATCTAAAGGCTGAAATGCCTTGTCTTTTTGAGGCTCACCTTCTTTATCTTGGGCGGCTATCCTTGTGTAGAGATTTGGTGGAGTTTTCGTGGTGGAGAAGTGATTAGTTGCAGCAGGTCGAACCTTTCATCAGTCATACATTTTGCTGGCAGCAACTCAGATTTTGATATTATACGTTGTCATCTTTTCCGGGTATGCTTATGTATGTAAAAGCTTTGAAGAGAATATTCAATAAATAATAAAGATAGCTTGCAGCTGTATTTCTTTCAGTATTTTGTTATTTTCTAGTATTTTCTTTCATGCTTGGCATTATCTTTGGGAAAATACAAAAAAAAAGGAAATATTCATCAAAAACACAAAAAAATCACAAAACAACAAAAGAAATTCCAGCAGTTAGTTTCAATAGTTAGAGTTTTCAGTTTGGGAGAACTTAGAGTTCTTACAATGGTATCAGAGCATTTTCTTGCCAGCCTTAGGGTTTGAATCCAGCTCCGTTGGTGCAACAAATTGACAAGTACAAAAGATATATTGCAAGGGAAGATAGAAAGCAAAAACAGTGGCCACAACCTTATCTTGAACATGACACCTTTTTCAGTTGCGATAGCAATAAGGTAGCGTGGTACAGAGGTTGGTTCATCCAACAAAATGGGTGATGGAGGTGGTGGTAGTCCACCTAGAAATGAAGCTAGAAATTATGAGAAACATGGCGACAGGGCAACAACAGGTTGCAGATGCTTTGTGGGCACTTACAACAATGTTGCATCAGATGAACTCTCTTGGAAGACAAAATCAAGAATCGGATGACAAGAGGAGTGTGGTTGGGACCCCCAAGGCACAGAGAGCACGCACTCGTACCATAGACATGCCTACACATCCTACCTTTTTGAGGAATGAATCGAAAGAGAGAAATGTTGAAGAAGAGGGAGAGGCAATGTTTGTAGACAATCTTATGACAGTGAATGATGAATGGGAGTTGTTGACACCACAGGTTAGGGAGCACATGGGCTTTGACAGATGTGTAAGTCAAAGGAGAGAGCATTACATGGCAAGACAAGAACAAAGACCAAGAGACCAAAACAAAGACCTGAAACATGCCACCAACAAACTTACATTACCTACATTTGATGGTAGTGGGAAGATTACAGCTTAGGTTTGGGTTCACAAGCTAGATACTTTCTTGACTCTTCGACCCATGGCAGAGGAGGATGCAATAAAATATGCCACTTGACACTTGGAGGGAGTAGCCCATGATTGGTGGGAAGAAGAGGGAGAGGCAATGTTTGTAGACAATCTTATGACAGTGAATGACGAATGGGAGTTGTTGACACCACAGGTTAGGGAGCACATGGGCTTTGACAGATTTGTAAGTCAAAGGAGAGAGTATTACATGGCAAGACAAGAACAAAGACCAAGAGACCAAAATTAAGACCTGAAACATGCCACCAACAAACTTACATTACCTACATTTGATGGCAGTGGGAAGATTACAGCTTAGGTTTGGGTTCACAAGCTAGATACTTTCTTGACTCTTCGACCCATGGCAGAGGAGGATGCAATAAAATATGCCACTTGACACTTGGAGGGAGTAGCCCATGATTGGTGGTACCATGGGATGGTCACGTTGCAGCATAACTGCATCACCTCTTATCAAGAGTTCGTTGATAGGTTGATTGAATGCTTCGACAAGGACCCAAAAATATATTTCAGAGACCTGGCTCAACTCAAGCAGGTTGGGAGTTTAGAGGTTTACATTGGTGATTTTTAAAAGCTATCGGTTATGGTTCCCAACATATCTGAGAGAAGATTAGTCATGTTGTTTATTGAGAGCTAATTGGAACCATTGAGAGGATGGATAAAAGCATTTGATCCCCCGACACTGCAGGAGGCAATGAAAATGGCTAGAAGTATGGAACTTTCAGCCCCACAAAGCAAGCTCTCATCTAAGGGATCCTCTTCATATAGGGACAACAAGTCATTCTCCAAGAATAAGGAAAAATTAGATTCAAAAGGGAAATCAGCAACACCCCTAGACTGAGAAACACTCAATGATTTGCGCAAGAAAAAGTTGTGTTTCTACTGCAAGGGGCCCTATGATGCAAATCATGATTATCCTTTGAGGCCTAAGGGCAAGGCCAATCGAATAATGTGGGCATTCTATGAGGATTCCGAATCTGAAAAATTTGACCAGCAAACTGATCAAGAGGAATCCGAGGCAAAAAAGTTAGAACGTGAGGCAGAGAAGTTTGAAAATGAGGTTGAAAATGAAGCAAAAGTGAAGCTTCAAGAGGCACGTCACACTAGCATACAACGAGAAGGCTCCTTCAGGATGCGTGGGGTCTTAGCTGGACAAAAAATCATTACCTTGCTCAATACGGGGGCCACACATAACTTTATTGATGTTAGGTTGGTTGAGAGGTGTGGAACTCAGACTGAGTAGTTCGAAGGTATAAGAGTGTAGGTTGCAGATGGCTACTCTCTAAGTGTGACAAGATGATTTCAGACCTCCCTATGCACGTAAATAATTTTGATTTTAAGGCATATTTTTTCGGTGGTGAATATGGGAGATATTGATATGGTTTTAGGGATGAAATGGCTTCATGACATAGGAGAGTTTACCCTTAACCTTCGTGATATGGAGATGAGGTTCAAGGTGGACGAGAAGACTCATGTGCTAAAAGCCATCAGAGATAGCAGTTTCAGGATGATATCTTTCAGAAGAATGGAGAGACTCTTATGCCATGACCAGGTTGAGTTGGCAGCCGAGTGTATCTTGATGCCATCACATGGGGAGGGACAAAAATCAGTTTATCATCCAGACATACAGGAGTTGAGGATTAAGCACGATTAGGTGTTCAGTGATATTTCACCTGGTAGACCTCCAAACAGAGGAATTGAGCACATCATAGAATTTGAGGAGGGTGCCAAACCTGTGATAATCACTCCTTACAGGCACCCAAAGCGGTTGAAAGATGAAATTGAAAAGACAATCAAGGAGATGCTTGCTATGGGGCACATTAGGCCTAGCAAATCACCTTTTGCTTCATCAGTAGTTTTGGTGAAGAAAAAGGATGGTACCCTTCAGATGTGCATTGATTACAGGGTACTTGTTGTGACCTTTTTCACATATCACCCCATTCAAATGGGGCCCCCCTAATTTTTGCTCCATTATGGTCTTTTGGCTTTGCCTCTGTCTCTCTCTCTCTCTGGTCTTTTTGTCTTTTTGGGGATGTCCCATCGTTTGACCCAGGTTAAAATATTGATTAAGTCTGTGAAATTAGGGTTTTCTATCCTTCAGGCTTTTTAAGGTCAAACCAGGTTATCAAATTGGAATTTGAGCTTAGTACTGCGGTTACAAGGCATCCAGCAAAGTCCCACTGAATTTTCATTGAATTCTGACAACTTGATATTTATAGTAAATACTCAATCAGGGACTGTTTCGGCAGGATTTTGGAATTTTGCCTATTCCATCACATTCAGGTAACTATCAGCTGCTTGCATGTAAATTTTGGGCAGGATCAGACAACCTGCTATTTTTGGCAGTTCAGGCTTCAAGAGCCATTTTCAGGGTTTGCACATGTGATTTTTCAATGCATGTCTGGAGATTACTTCTGGGTTTCTCGAAACCTTCGCAACGATACAACATGCAAACCAAGACGATCATTTTCAGAGTTCAACATTTAGAGGCTATTTTTAGGGTTTGCATGCAGAGTTCTCTAATGCATGTCCGGATATTCCTTCTGGGTTTTTCGAGAGCTTCGCAACAGTGTGACATGCAAGCGGAGAAGATCAAGTTTCGAGGACTTACTATTTTTAGCCGATGCCCGCATACCGACTAGTTTTCTGGGTTTTTCTGGGTTTCTTGAGATCCCACAGGCAATATGACATGCAAAATCATCTGGCAACAGATTGGTCACTTTCCGGACACTTACTATAAATAGCAGTTTCACCCCAGCCACCCAACACTTCAGTTCAGCATACAGAGCGACATGCACAAGAAACAAAGTCAAACAGAGACCGTTCGGGATACATGCAAGTCAAATTAGGGTTTCCACTTTTATAGGGGGTTGAATCCAGAAATTGGTAGAATGAAGTACCCCACCGACATTAGCATACTTCAAGGCACCTGCTGGCAAAATTTGAACGAAATCGGAGAACTTACTATTTTTAGTAAGTTATTTCATGGCTATAAATAGCGGGTCTGAGCCGGAAGTTGGTATGAGCAGGACACTCAAGTTATCGGGATCAGGCATAGCAAGTTTCAAGTCAAACGGAGCTACTGAAGACAGGCAACTTTGAAACTTACTATAAATAGCAGGTGGCTATAAATAGCAGGTCAGGGCGGGGGACTGGCAAAACAAGTTCATCAGACTACAGGGATCATATGGTGAAAATTTCATGACAAACGGAGTTGAGGAAGTCAAAGAAATCAAGGGCTTACTATAAATAGTAGGTGGCTATAAATAGCAGGCTGACATGTGGGACAGGCGAAAGCAAGTTCACCAAGCAAAGAGGGTCGTATGGTGAAATTTTCATGCCAAACGAAGCCATGGAAGTCAGAAAAGCAAAGACTTACTAAAAATAGAATGTGAGATCAAGATCCGGCAGAGACATGGAAATTTTACTAAGTATGGGGAAATGGAAGCTGGACCCCCCTAAATGTGCCTAAGTCAAGAGATGAAGGCTTGGAAAAGTCAAAGACGCCCTCAAAATGAAAGTAAGCAGGCTAAAATGCGCCCACCTCAAGGATGAAACTAGAAATTTTGCTAAGTATGAAAAACAAAAGCTCCACCTTGTAAATGCGCCCATCACCTTGAGGCCACTTCAAAATTTGTCTAAGTCAAAAGTGAGAGCACACCCTCTCAAATGCGCCCAAGGCATGAAGTCAAGGCTTGAAAATAAAAGGGGCAAGTTAAAATTGAAAGCCCATGGGTTGATTTGCGCCCAAGGTAAAGTGAAGACCCTTCAAAATTTCTAAGTCATTGGAATTGAAAGCTCGCCTAGCTAAATGCGCCCACCTTGAAGTAGAGAAAGCAAGTCAAAAAGTTTCTACGTGTTCAAATGGAAGTAGCCCATGGTAAATGCACCCAACCTTGTGAAGTGACTTAGAAAATATTCTAAGGCAAAAACAAAAGTAGCCATATCTATTTGCACCCTCAAGGTAAAAGGTGGTGGTAAAACGCCTAAGGCACACAAATGAGATCTCCAAAGGTGAAATGCGCCCATGAAATGAAAATAGACATGGCAATATGCGCCCAAGGATATTGGAGGCCTAAAAATGCCTAAGTTCAAAATGAAAGTACCACCTCTAATTTGCGCCCATCTCCAGCTAGTCAAAAGGCGCCCAAGTCAAGGAGGATTGAAGACTAAAAAAGTTTCTAAGGCAAAAACAAAAGCTTACCATGGTAAATGCGCCCAAGGCAATGGGAAGGCTAAAAACGCCTAAGTATGAGAATGAAAGTAGCCATGGCAAAATGCGCCCTCAAGGTAAATGGGAAGGCTTAAAATGCGCCTAAGGCATGATAAATAAAAGCTCCCACATGTGAATGCGCCCAAGGTAAATGGGAAGGCTAAAATGCACCTAAGGCATGAGAAATAAAAGCTCCCACATGTGAATGCGCCCAAGGTTGCTGGAGACTTAAAATGTCTAAGGTACGAAATGTGAGTAGCATATGCCATTTGCGCCCAAGGAGGAATGAGAAACTTGGAAATTTCTAAGGCACAAAATGAAAGTGGGCTATGTTAAATGCGCCCTCAAGGAGAAGAAAAGATGAAAATTTCTAAGGCATGGAAACAAAAGCTGGAGGTGGTATTTGCGCCCAAGTCAAGGGTGAATGAAGGCTTTTAAAACGTCCAAGGCAAAATGAAAGTTCACCCTCCAAAATGCGCCCAAGTTGAAGTGGAAATTAAAAAAAAAATTGCCTAAGGCATGGGAATTTAATTTTAAGTGAGACCAAGTGTGCCAAGGAAGAAAATGTTAGAAATATTTTCTAAGTGAAATAAATATTTCACTAGAGGAAAACATGCCTTGGATATGGATGAACATTTAAGTGAGGTTGGAAACAATTGATGAAATAGTTCCCAAGCAAAACAAATTAAATGAACCCATTTAAAAGGCACCCATGGGTTGACAGAGTAAAAAAATTAATTTCCTAAGGGAAATTTTAATACTTTTAGAGGAAATTCGTTTTGCCTAGATTATTTTCCCAACGGAAATTAAATCTCAAAGGATGAATTATTTTGAGCAGGCAAGTGATTTTAAATCGCCTGGAGTTGAATATTTTAAAGAGAGAAAATTTAAAATGTCTAAGGCAAATTTCATGAAATTGAAGATTTAAATGGCAAACATTTTAACAGATTGGAAATAAATTTACAACTCCCACAAATTTTTCGAGTTGAATTTAATTAAACACTGCGAGAATTTTAAAATGGAATTTTCAATCAAGTCAAGTGATTTTCTTGCGAGTTGTTTAAATCACCAAGAGTTAACTGGCAGAATAGAGGAAAAATTCAAATTTTTACAAGGAAAGAATCCTCATTAATGGCAATTGCCATAATGACTGGTTGACGACTAGCCCACTACTGCGCCTGAATTAGAAGATGCTAAACGGAGAGAGTGGTGAATTGATGAGGGTGCCAAAAATAGCCCCAACACTACTCAGCGGGATTCTTCACGAAGAGTTATTTAAACAACTTCATTTCTTTCATTTCTTCACACGTTTCGAAGAGCGTGGAATTGCTGAAGTGAGGAATTTTGTGAGAGATTGAAATATTTTTGAGGTTGGTGAGAGTGAGTTTGAGTTTTACTTTGAAAGTCGAAGTTGCTGGAGGAATTTTATTTCCAAGTTGCTGAGAGTTTTCTTTCCGAAAGGCTGAGGGTGTGTTGCTGCAATTTTCGAAATTGTATGCTGGAGAGCTGAAACTTTATTTCCAAGTTGTTGGAGTTGCTGGAGATTTATTTTTCTCTGGAG
The DNA here is from genome assembly GCA_007115665.2 of Sequoiadendron giganteum. Classification (NCBI taxonomy): domain Eukaryota; kingdom Viridiplantae; phylum Streptophyta; class Pinopsida; order Cupressales; family Cupressaceae; genus Sequoiadendron; species Sequoiadendron giganteum. The sequence continues at coordinate 565,165,914 of CM021102.1, read as the reverse complement.
ATTTTTATTTTCAAAACTGCTGAAAGTCGAAGTGCTGAGAAAGTTGATTGCTGTTAGAGTTGAGAAGAAATTCGAAATTTCATATTGCAGCAATCTCTTTATTTCTTCTAAAAATTGCCGAGGTTGACAGAAGTTGAAGCAAAAGATTTAATTTATTTTGTGCTGAGAAAATTGTTGAGTTGCTGAAAGTTGTTAGTGTGCTGCAAATTTTCTTCGCCAGTCGGAGGCCAAGTTGCTGAAAGCTTCTTTCTAAGCTCAGAGTTTTTATACAGTTTGAGGTTTGGAGTTAGAAATTTATGCTGAGAGATTTTATTTTCAAAGCTAACTCCATATCCGCAGCCGTCTCGGAAATTGTTTTATTTTATTAAAAATCTGCGATCTAACTTATTGTTATTTTATTCTATTTCGCAGATGGCCGGAGCAAAGGATGTTGCGGGAACAAGTAGAGTTGCAGGCAGAGCTGCAAACACTCAAACGGGCAAGGCTAGCTCATCCCGGTAGGCAATGATCAAAAGGCTCGCCAAGTCATTTCTTCCAAAATCGGCAATTGTTTCAAAGTTGGCAGGATTAAGTGACACCAACCTCGGGTCATTTAATCTAAATGCGCTCAAATCAAGGATGTACGGGTTGGGAGGTCATCAATCGTCAGTCACGGCACACCACATCATGAAAAGTGGGATCTACGCAGCCGCTGGTTTTCCACCAGAAATTCAGTGCCCGGAGCTAATCATGGAGTGTTCAAATTACTACAAGCCGGAGCGTAGAACCATTATCTCTTCGGATGGCAAATTGCTTGCCAACTTCACGCCAGATGCCATCGGAGAGGCATTTGGGATTCCTACTTTCGAAAAGATGTTGTACAGATCAAAGGAGAGGGCGGATAAAATGTACTCCACCTCCTTCGAGAGGGTTGCTGCGGTCATCAACAGAGTCTGGATGCAGAAGCCGAAGCCACCCCGCACTAAACTCCCGAAATAGATAATTGCCGAGGACGTGAAACAAGAGTACTGCGACTTGATCATGATGCTTAGTCGAATAAATGGGAGTGCGCAGGCCTACTTCTTCGAGCCTTGGATGTTCTACTTCATCGAGATCATCTTGAAGGGAAAGGAGTGTGTTGACTGGGCAAGAATGATTAGTGATAACATAGATGAATAGTTCAGGAGCTTGAGGAGGACGAAAACCTTTTACATGAGCTCATATGTGATATATATGCTGGCAAGAATGACCAAGTACCGAGGGATTACATACAAGGAGCCAATAGGCTGTGCACCTGACCAGTTCAAGATCCATGAGGCATGCACGCAATTACATTTGACCAACCCTGCCAGCTACAAGCGAGCTAATGATGCATTCACAATGCATATCACGAGGACCCTTCAACAGAGAACGCAATAGAGAATATCGAAGGAGGCACAGGCATTGATAGAGGAATACGGATACTGGCTCATCCAATTTCCGAAATTCACTTACATTAGGCTGCAGGGGTTCACTTCATATCCATACCGGCTACTGAGGTACCCCACCGATCACATTGTAATGCTGGAAGTATCTAGGCAGTTGATCGCCTATGATAGAATTCAGAAAAAGAAGAAGGGTGGACTTGACTTTCCTATTGCCATGGGAAATTCCATCGAGGTGTGTCCCTCCTTGCAGGCAGCTCGAGAGGCAGAGGATGAGCTGCAGTTCTTTCATCTCTCGTATCACACGAGTAGGCAGGATTTCAATGCTTACAGAAACATCCGAATGATACAGAACGTTGAGTACCGGCACAAGGCCCACATTGAGGACTTTTGGGCAAATGTTGTTGATGAGGTCGAAATAAGGAAGAGGATGTTTTCTAGGCTTCCCCTCAAGTT
>CM021102.1:565007464-565163955 GCA_007115665.2 Sequoiadendron giganteum | reverse complement strand
TTGGGTCCCCTGTTCTGTGTTTTCTTCTTCTTCCAAAGTCGTGTCCAACATTTGCTGAAAATGGGTGTCGGCCATTGTTTCCTCTTCCTCCTCCTGTTGGCCGCCCCTGGATAGACTGACGCTAGCTGATTCCCGGGCGTTGGGCTGATCTACCTCCTCAAGTCCCCGCTCTTCCTCTAATCCTGCCCTCTGATCGGCAAATAATGAAACCACTCTTAAACTCGAAGATTGAGTTTGTGAGTGCACGGGTGATGCTTGTTCTATCCTCAACGGTATCGGTTGGGTTGGTACTTCCACTTGTGCCCTCGATGTCTGAGCAATTTGCTTCCCTCTTTTTACCAATAACGGCCTTGGGTCACCCATCAAGCTATAAGTAAGGGCGATCGACTTGCTCTTAAGTCTGCATACATGTCTGTCGACCCAAGTCCTGGTAAAAGTCATCACCGGGATAGAAAGAGTGTCCAAGTCCATGATCTCTGGCTCGGACCAATCAGGTGGTGGGACAGGAGTATCCCTAACTGACCCATAGTCGGGTTGCATGACATTGACATCCTCCTCCACCTGGTCGGGAACTGGAATAATCTCACATTCTCTAATCAACTTGAGAGGAAGTCTGGAAAACATCCTTCTTCTTATCTCAGCCTCATCCACTGCATTTGCCCAGAAGTCCTCCAGATGAGCTCTGTGCCGGTATTCAACGTTCTGTACCATCCGGATGTTCCCGTAAGGATCGAAATCCTGCCTGCCTGTGTTATATGACAAATGATAAGATTGCAGCTCGTCCTCTGCCTCTCGGGCTGCCTGCAAAGAGGGACACACCTCAATGGAATTTCCTATGGTGATAGGGAAATCAAGCCCACCCTTCTTTTTCCTTTTCTGAATCTTATCGTAGGCAATCAATTGCCTAGATATCTCAAGCATTACTATGTGATCAGTGGGGTATCGTGGTAACCGATACGGATACGAAGTGAACCCTTGCAGCCTAATATATGTGAATTTCGGGAATTGGATGAGCCAATACCCATATTCCTCAATCAATGTCTGTGCTTCTTTAGATATTCTCTGCTGCGTCCTTTGCTGAAGCGTCCTCGCAATGTGCATTGTGAATGCATCATTTGCCCGTTTATAGTTGGCAATGTTAACCAAATGTAGCTGTGTGCAGGCTTCATGAATTTTGAATTGACCAGGGGCACAGCCGATTGGCTCTTTGTACGAAATCCCTCTGTACTTAGTCATTCTGGCCAACATGTAAATCACATATGAGCTCATGTAGAAAGTCTTCGTCACCTTCAAGCTCCTGAATTGCTCATCGATGTGGTTGCTAATCATCCTAGCCCAATCGACACACTCTTTTCCTTCCAAGATGATCTCGATGAAGTAGAACATCCAAGGCTCGAAAATGTAAGCCTGTGCACTCCCATTCACCCGGCTCAGCATCATTATCAAATCACAGTATTCTTGTTTCACGTCCTCGGCAATTATCTGCTTTGGGAGCTTAGTGCGGGGTGGCCTCGGCTTCTGCATCCAAACTCTGTTGATGACTGCAGTGACTCTTTCGAAAGAGGAAGAGTACATCTTATCTGCCCTCTTATTTGTCCTGTATAACATCTCCTCAGCAGTTGGAATCCCAAATGCCTCTCCGATGGCATCCGGTGTGAAGTTGGCGAGCAGTTTACCATCCGGAGAGACAATCGTCCTACGTTCTGGCTTGTAGTGATTGGCGCACTCCATAATTAGCTCCGGACACTGAATTGCTGGCGGAAAACTAGCAGCTGCGTAGATTCCACTCTTCATTATATTATGTGCCGTGACGGATGGTTGATGGCCCCCTAGCCCGAACATCCTCGATTTGAGTGCATTCAGATTAAATGAACCAAGGTTGGTGTCATTCAATCCCTGCCAACTTTGAAACTATTGCTGACTTTGGGAGAAATGGCTTAGCGAGCCTCTTAATCATTGCCTGCCGAGATGAGCCAGCCTTGCCTGCTTCAGTGTTTGCAGCTCTGCCTGCGGCTCTGCTTGTTCCTGTAACATCCTTTGCGCCAGCCATCTGCAAAATAAAATAGAAGAATAAGCTAGGCTGCAGATTAATAAAATAAAACAATTCCCGAGATGGCTGCGAATACGGAGTTAGCTTTGAAAATAAAATTTCTCAGCATAAATTTCTAACTCCAAACCTCGTACTGTATAAAAATCTCTGAGTTTAGAGACAACTCTCAGCAACTGCACTTCTGACTGGTGAAGAAAAAACGCAGCAAGTTAATAACTTTCAGCAATGTAGCTAATTTCTCCAGCACAAATTGTTCGAACTTTGACTTCACTTTGTCAACTTCAGCAGTTAGAGGAATAAAGAGTTGCCAGCAATATGAAATTTCAACTTCCTCAACTTCTCAACGTTTAAACTTCGCAGCAACTCCACTTTCAGCTCTTTGAGAATTAAATTCTCCAGCAACTCCGGAAAATAACTTCAATCTTCAACTTCGAAGTCGCAGCAACACACTTTCAGCTCTTTGAAAGAAAGAGTCTCGGCAAATGAAGATTTCTCCAGCACTTCGCACTTTCAGCAACTCAACACTCCGAAATAAAATAAACTCTCACAAAATTTCTCTCCTCAACCACTTGAAAAATATTTCAATCTCTCCAGAACTTCTTCAGCAACTTCAACTTCGAAATAATGTGAGGAGAAATGAGAGAAGAGATTGTTTAAATAACTCTTCTCGGAGAATCCTGCTAAGTAGTGCTGGGGCTATTTTTAGCACCTTCATCAATTTCCCACTGTCTTCGTTCGGAATCTTCTAATTCAAGCGCAGTAGTGGGCTAGTCGTCAGCCGGTCATTATGGCAGTCGCCATTAATAATGATTCCTTCTTCTTCAAATTTCGAATTTTCCTCTTAGTCTGCCAGTTAACTCTTGGCGATTTAAACAACTCGCGAGAAAAACAATCACTTGACTTGATTTAAAATTCCATTTTAAAATCTCGCAGTGTTTAAATAAATTCAACTCGAAAAAAAAATTCGTGGGAGTAGCAAATTTATTTCCAACTTTTTAAAATGTCTGTCATTTAAATCCTCGATTTCATAAAATTTGCCTTAGACATTTTAAATTCTCTCATTAAAACGTTCAACTCCGGGCGATTAAAAACTTGTTTGCGTGCTCGAAATAATTCGCCCTTTGAGATTTAACTTCTGTCAGGAAAATAATCTAGGCAAAACGAATTTCTTCTGAAAATATTAAAATTTCCCTTAGGAAATTAATTTTTAAACTCTATTAACTCATGGGTGCATTTTAAACGGGTTCATTTGATTTTCACTTAGAAAATATTTTATCAAGTCGTCAACCCCGTTTAAATGTCTGGAAAATTTTCATGCTCACCCACTCTTTCTGTTTATTCAAATTTTCAAATTCTCATGCCTTAGGAATTTCTCCACTTCACACACTTAGGAGAAAATTTAAATTTTCATCCCCTTTAGGCATATATTTTAACTAGGCAAGCTTTAAATTTCCACGCCTTAGGAAGCATTTTCCATCACCACTTACCTTGAGGGCGCATTTCCACTAGGCAACTTTTATTTTCGTGCCTTAGAATATTTCCAGACCTCTATTCCTCCTTGGGCGCAAATACATAGGCAAGCTTTAAATTTCCATGCCTTAGGAAGCATTTTCCATCACCACTTACCTTGAGGGCGCATTTCCACTAGGCAACTTTTATTTTCGTGCCTTAGAATATTTCCAGACCTCTATTCCTCCTTTTGACTGGGGGCGCATTTTGACCTTGAAGCTTTTGTTTTTTGCCTTAGGCGTTTTTCCACTAGGCCACATCCTCCTTGGGCGCAAATACATAGGCAAGCTTTCATTTCCATGCCTTAGCCGCTTTCTCACACACTTGAGGGCGCATTTTCATACATGAACTTTGATTTTACGCCTTAGAAAATTTTAAGACCTCCTCACCTTGAGGGCGCATTTCACCTCTGCAAGTTCTATTTCCTTCCACCTTAGGCGTTCTTCTTCTTAGCATCATCTAGTCTTGGGCGCATTTTAACATGGCTACTCCCGTTTTTGCCTTAGAATCTTTTTATAAATTCGCCTTGGCTGGGCGCATTTTGTCTTTGAACTTCCATTTTACGCCTTAGGAAATTTTCTCCAGCAACCTAGCCACTTTATCTTGCCTTGGGCGCATTTTGACATCTCTACTTTCATTTCATGCCTTAGGAAAATTTCGGCCATCTCCTCTTGAGGGCGCATTTTGAGGTATGAGCTTCCGTTTTCGCCTGAGGCGTTTTGAAGGCATCTCTTCTCGAGGGCGCATTTTGATGGGTCTACTTTTATTTCTGCCTTAGAAACTTTTCAAAGCTTCTGCCTTGAGGTGGGCGCATTTGACTAGGTGAGCTTTTGTTTTCGCCTTAGAAACTTTTTCAAGCCTCTACCTTGAGGTGGGCGCATTTCAACATGTGAGCTTTCATTTTTGCCTTAGGCGTTTTTCAAGCCTCTACCTTGAGGTGGGCGCATTTCAACATGTGAGCTTTCATTTTTGCCTTAGGCGTTTTTCAAGCCTCTACCTGTTCCTGCTCTTGCATTCTATTTTTAGCAAGTTGTGCTATTTTTAGCAAATCCCTTGATTTTCAACCTCTAAGGCTCCGTTTTGCCTGAAAATTTCGTCAGATGATATTCTCTGCCTTGTGAACCTGTTTTGTCAGTCCTCTGCCCTGACCTGCTATTTATAGCCACCTGCTATTTATAGTAAGTTTGACTTTCTGACTTTAGTAGCTCCGTTTTGCCTGAAAGTTGCAACGCTTGATCTTGATAGTTTGAGGGTCATTCTGATGCCAACCTCGGGTGCAGACCTGCTATTTATAGCCGTGCCCTGACTTACTAAAAATAGTAAGTTCTCCGACTTTGCTCAAATTTTGCCAGCAGGTACCTTGAAGTGTGCTGACATGGGTGGGGTACTTTGTTTCGGCTATTTTTGGATTTTACCCCCTATAAAAGTGGAAACCCTAATTTGATTTGTATGTATCCCGAACGGTCTCCGTTTGACTTCGTTCCTTCTGCATGTCGCTCTGCCTGCTGAACTGGAGTATTGGGCGACTGCCAGAGTGTACCTGCTAAAAATAGAAACCGCCTGAAAAGTGACTCATCCACTGCCGGATGGTTTTGCATGTCATATTGCCCGCGGGATCTCAAAAACCGTAAAACCCGTAAGTGGTTCCGCATGTACCGGGCAAAATAGTAAGTCCTCAAAACTCGATCTTCTCTGCTTGCAAGCCACACCGTTGCGAAGCTCTCGAAAAACCCATGAAGAAAAACCGGACATGCGTTGAAAAACACTGCATGCGAACCCTAAAAATAGCCTCCGAAGGCTGAACTCTGAAAGTGGTTGTCTCGGTTTGCATGTTACATCACTGCGAAGGTTTTGGAAAACCCAGAAGGATTCTCCAGACATGCATCTGAAAAGCCTATGTGGAAACCCTGATTTGACTCTTACAGCCCAAAATGCCAAAAATAGTAAGTCGTCTGATCTGGCTCAAAATTTACGTGTAGACAGCTTGATGTCACTCGGATGCAGTGGAGCTGACAGAATTCCAAAATCTCAATAAAATAGTCCCAAGTTGAATACTTACTAAAAATAGTAAGTTGCCAGAATACAGTGAAAATTTAGGGGGACTCTGCTGGAAGTCTTCTGACTGCTGCTCTAAGCTTAGATTTCAATTTTATAACTCAGTCTGACCTTAAATAAGCCCGAAGGATGAAAACCCTAATTACACAGACTTGACCAATATTTCAACCCGGGTCAAACGACGGGACAATCCCCGGAAGGACCAGAGACCAGAGAGAGAGCGAACCAAAGCCAAAAGACCAGACTGGAGCAAGATTTAGGGGGGTCCCCATCTCGATGGGGTGATGTGTGAAAAAAGGTCACAACACGCACCTTTGAGTACATTGTTTTCCGTGCCAAATAAATAGAGGCTTTTTGGGTGGGTTTTGATTACTAGTCTTGGTCGCCCTCCATGTTAGATCATGATGCATCTTATTTCATGTTATTTGGTTGGGTTTTGAGCGAGTTATGAGTGATTTAGTGAGGTTGCAGGTTGTTGGTCTGTGCAATTTCAGTCATTGTTACAGTCATATCAGATTTTGAGAAGTCATCTCTTGAGTGGGCTTGAGTCTAGGGAGTCAAGCTTGAGTATAAGGGAGTCATTGTTATTATGGCAGCGTTAATTGGTTTCTAATCACGTGTGCTTGGCAGGTTCTCTATCATATTGTAAGTTGCACAGTAGTACTGTCAGCACTTCTCTTATTCAGATTTGATTCTTGTAATTCCCACGACTGTGGATGAGACTGGCATGTTTCAGTCTTAGTTAGTTTCAATTCCTTGTATCACCCGCTGAAAGTGGAAGAGGCTAGCTTGTCGCCTGTTACTTTGTGTAATTGCATTATTTCATCTTGTTGATCAGCTGAGCCGTTATCCTGCTCCCGCTGAAGAAGTGGTCGAGTTGCATTTTACTTTCTACATTATACATCCTCCCGATGAATAAGTGGTTGAGTGATTGCACCTCCTTTCCGTTACTTTCAGCAAGCTTTGGTTATTCTAACGACCCCCTTTCGTGTATGCTCTCAACCTTGCCCGCATTGGGATCTGGGTTGATCAGAGGATAGGGTTACATTCAGATGGTTTATGTTTGCACTAATGCTAATGGGTGAATTTAGCTGTGTAATAAAATGAAAAAAATGGCCAGCATATTTCAACATCCTCTCAATGCACCTGAAGAACCCTGCCTTCACCTCTGCATCCTCTATAGGTGTTACTCTACCAAGCCTAGTCAAATACCACTTACGATTAAGTGCATAGGCTGCCATGTGCAAGGGAGTGTTGAGCTTCTCCCATCTCCTGTGAATGATTGTCTAAATGTGCTCGTGGTAGAATGCTAATGTGGGGTCCCTCTCTCGCACAACAGCCCTCATTTGATCAAGCATAGAATCGATGCACTCATACACCTCTCCAAGGCTAGGTGCATTTGCATCCCCATACCTGATAACCTGAAAAACTGGTTTAATGATGGCAACAATATATTTTGCATCACCCCAAAACACATCACTCTTCACCCTATCCTTCACCCTCTTCCCCTGCTTTGTTTTAGACTCGGGCCACCTACTCCAATCTAATGTCATAACCATGAGTTGCAGTGCCTCTTGCAACTCAATCATTTTGTCCAAGAGAATGAAATAGGAAGCATATCTCATATCAGTAGGTTTCAGGAACTCCTTCTTAGCGAAGGTCTTGAAGAGTGCATGTGATGTGTGGTGGTTGCAGATGAACATCTGCACATCTCTCGCATCATTAACCACTGCTCTAATCCAATCAATCTTTCCCATGTCCTTGAGTGCATTGTTCAATGCATGCACACAACATGGGGTCCAACAAATATGCCTGTAAGTAGCCTCAACAAGTCTCCCTACAGCTTTTCACACATGTGCAACATCTGTCAAAACTTGGACTATATTTTGTGGCCCAACCTCCTCAATAGCATCCCTGAGAACCTCAAACTGAAAATCAGCATTTTTGTGATGCCCTAAACAATCAACTGCCTTAAGAAAATATGGGCCCTCAGTACATGTAACCATGATGTTAATGAGTGGACAATGGCTAATGTCCGTCCACCCATCCATGACTATGTTGCATCCTGTCTTAACCCAACACTCCTCCATCTTCTCCATCAAAAAATTGATCTTGGAATAGTTCTTATCCAAGATCGTAGTCCTCAATTTTGTCTCACCTGGTGGCACATATGATGGTCCTCCCTTTGCTACCATCGATATCATCTCCTTATAATAAGGAGATCGGGCAACATGAAACGGGATGGCATTGGCAAAGAAGAACTTCCCAATGGCATCATCTATGTCATCCTTGAGTTGCACATTAAACAAATCTGCTATGGGGTTACTTTGAGTTTGACTTTGCAATCTTCGTTTCCCCCTCCCCTCTCCTGCATAGGCACTAGAAGAAGAACCTGGTGTCCCTCCTACTCTCGTCTGCAAAGTATGGCTGGATCTTTCTGGCTGGCTATGTTGAACATGTGTCCTATCCTGCAAAGTAGTAGGCACAGGTGCAGCTAAAGTATCATCAAGAACACCCCATAACTTATTTATTTCAACTTTGTATTTCATGTTTTCTGGTTTTGCCAAAAACTCACATATCCCCACACCTTTTCCTCTAATGAAAAAAATGTGTGCATTCACTCTAGTGATGCTCCCATACCACCCAATACCACAAAAGTTGCACTTCCACCTCCTTGTGCCACCGGATGTTGCCCCTTAGGCTTGCCTGCTTAGATCTTTTGTTACAAATTGTTTGAGAGGGGATTTGGGATCAAAAGGACCCTTAGCATAATTTGCCAATTCTGCAGAAGGGCACTCAAAAGTACTTGCTTCACTTGCCATGGAACTAGTTTGGACTTCATGCTTATCCCCATGGTCACCCCCCTCAGCCTCAAGTGCATATTCAGGATCGGTATCACTATGTGAATGGACCTCATCCTCACTCATGTTGATGTCATGAGAGCTCATTGTGACACTGCGGTAAAAAAAAAAAAATCTATAAGTGCCTAGTTTCAGCCTAGTTTAACAAATTTGAAACTAAAATTTTAAAACTTCATGATGAATCTTGATGGAAAGATGAAAAAAAAAACAATGAGCTTTGAAATGAAAATTCAAAATATGAATATGCATTTGCAGCCATGTATATGAAATTATGATTAATTTTTTAATCATAATTTCATAGACATGGTTGCAAATGCATATTCATGTTTTGATTTTCATTTCAATGCCCATTTCAAACATCAAACTACATTTTCAAAATGAATCTAAAAACTTGGAAAACAAAACAAAACAAAAATTGAAAAAACAGTTAAAAACTTCAAAAAACAGTCATAAAACCCTACCTTGTGCTTGAAAAATCCTCCAAAATTGGTGTAGAATGCTCTTCCTCTTCTTCTTCTTTCTCCTTCTCACCCCTCTTGCACTTGCAGCACCTCAAACTCACTCTTTCACTCACTTTTCTTACTGGTTTTCCTCTTTTTCACCTAGCTGCTCCAAAACATCAAATGCATATGAGTAAAAAAATGAGCAATTAGAGTGTCTTAGTTCATTTAAAGGCTTTTAGATGGGTCCCACAAGGCTTTAGGGTTCAACCTTAGGCACACAAACCAATAAAAAAAATATTTTTATTTTTTTTAAATCTCTTTACATGACGTCCCAGCGCAGGGGACGCCTGGGCGTCTCCGAGACGCTCGAGGGTCGCCTAGGCGTCCCTGAGACATCTCGGAGACGCCCAAGCATCCACCGCATCACCCTTACGTTTCTCACGTCCCAATGGTGGTGGCGGGACAGCGGAGAGACGTCTCCCTGCCGTCTCCATCTCCCTGAAACATCCGGGACAGGGGGGACGGCTAGAATTTGGGGGGGGACGCGTCCCCGTGGAACACTGGTTAAAGATATTTCTAAAGCATTGCAAATTCCTTGAGACCCCCCCAAAATGCGCCTTGAAGAAGAAGAGACTTGGAAAAATAAAATTCTAAGTGTTAAAAATTCCTCCTCCACCCTCTAAATGCGCCCATCATGAACAAAAGGTTTGAGAAGGGTTTCCAAGTCAAAATATGGAAGTACACCCCCTCAAATGTGCCCAAGGGAGGAGTAGTGGTGTGAAACATTTCCAAGGCATAAAATGGAAGTCCACCTCGCAATATGCGCCCAGGAAAGAAAGGACAAAACTTAAAGATTTTCTAAGTCATGAAAAATGGAATGCCTAGTGGTCATATGCGCCCAAGGAAGATGTTTGAGGCTTGAAAAGTTTCTAAGGCAACAAACTTGAAGCAGCACCTTCAAAATGTGCCCCACAAGGTAGCTAGAGGGTAAAATGCCTAAGGCAAAGAAAATCGAAGTAGCCCCCCCCCGCCTCCCCCCCTAAATGCGCCCTTAAAGGAAGTAGAGATGCAAATATCTTTAAGTATTGGAAACTTGAAGCAAAGGCCCTCATATGCGCCCAAGGCAGGATGATAGAAGGAGGTGTTAATAAATATTTTAAGGCAAGTTGAAATGAGAGAACACCCCTCTAAATGCGCCCTTGAATGAAGCATGAAATTTAAAAAATTTCTAAGTCATGAAATAGAAGGCTTTCCTAAATGCACCCTCAAGGTGATAAAATTTCTAAGGCATCAAAGATGAAAGCTCAAGGGTGAAAATGCGCCCTTGAGGTGAAGGTCACTCAAAAAAGTTTCTAAGTGTCAAAATGAAAGCTCCACCCCTAGAATGCGCCCTTGACCAATGATGGCATGAAAGTTGAGTTGAGAATTTTCTAAGTGTAGCAAAGTAAAAGCATCCCTCCATATGCGCCCATCTCATGAGGCAAGTTAGAAGATAACGCCTAAGGCATAGAAAATGGAAGCTAGACCTTCCAAGTGCGCCCATGAGAAGTGAGGTGAAGGAAAGCGCCTAGGGCAATTGAAATGGAAGTACAAGGAGTTAAATGCGCTCTCAAGCAAAGGAGTAAGGTGAGAAATTTCTAAGTGATGGAAAATGAAACTAGGCACCCTCAAATGCGCCCAACAATCAAGTGGGAATAAAATATTTTTTCTAGGTGATTAAAATGAAAGTAGAAGACCTCAAAGGCGCCCAAGGTTGGAAAAGTTAAAATAAACGTTGGCGGAGAATTTTTTTTTTCAAGCGTGAGAAAAATTAAATGTACCCCTTCGTGTGCACCCTTGAGCAACAGAGTAAAAAAAACTATTTTTTTCTAAGGGGGTCTTTGAATATTTTCTAAGGGAGGCATATGCCTAGGATTGTGAATTCAAAATGGATGCCTACCTTGTGATTGATAAAATGTTCAAAGGGGAGATAAATTTCCTAAGGCTCAAAATGGATAAAATTATCTAAGGCATAGAAAAGAAGGCAAAAAAGGTCAAATGCACTCAAGCTTGAGGTGGGTGGAATTTTATCTAAGTCATCAAGCTCCTAAGGGAAGGTGGACAAGACAGGTGAATGAAATTGCTAAGGCAAAAGGATGAAAACATCAGGATTGTATGCACCTAGATGTTGAAAGGTTATGAAAGTTTGCTGGAAATGATGAACTCTATCAAGATCCAGAGATCAAGCAAACCTTGGAAGTCAAAACATGGAAATTAGGTTAGTAAAGTGAATTTATATTATAAGTATTTTGATGCTCTTCTTTTTGTTTATTTTGCAGGATGAACGCCAACCCAAAGAATGATGACTTAGGGAAGAAGATGTTGAAAGAAACGACTAAGTGTTGGGATTTCTCCACAAGGACCTAATATGCACCCAACTCAAGAAGGCAAGCGAAAAAGTAACGATGAAAAACTTAGGTGAAAAGTTCCCAAGGAAAAGGGAAATGGCAGGGGAAATTTGTCTAAGGCATTAAGAACATGATGCAAAAGAGGCTAAATGCGCCCAAGGCAGTGGGCTGGAGAAATGTGAAAGTTACAAGGAAGAAATGCGTCCAGGAATTAAAACAACAGGAGGGCTGAATGTGAACAACTAAGTAGTCGAACTCCAGATCCTATCAAATTTTATTATCTGTGGAGACAATCTTAGAGACTCTTTTACCCTCCTCCTAGCGCAATAGAATTGGCAGGCAGAACAGAGAAAGTCTTGTTGGATGAGAATCTTCTGATGATAGTGGGCATTAATTGCTCATGGTGGTTTTTGCAGAGGAGTAGAGAATATTTTGTTCATTTATTACGCCACTCCTCTTTGTGGCGGTTTTTAGGGAAAAAACCCTACTTAGGGCACATGTGGCTCAATCTGAGCCCTTCATTGTAATCAAATCTAAGTCGTCCATTGGACTAGGCCAACTATAAAAGGGGCATCCCCCCTCATTTGTGGATTAGATTAGATTAGAATAGCAGAAGATAGAGAGATAGCTAGGAGATAGAGCTTAGAAGTAGCATAGCATAGATTGCATAATTTAGATTGAAGAGGAAAGAAACTTTTCCCATTTGAGGAATTTGTAAGAAGTTGTTGTGAATAGTCTCATAATACAAAGATTTATCATTGCTTGGTGGTTTTATCTTTTGTTGTGAGTAGATAGCAAGGTTTTTTCGTCTCTCCGATTCACTTAGGGTCTTGAAGTAGCTTAAAGTTGAGTAGACTTTATTTCATGCAAGTAGTCGGTAGTCGTGGAATGTGGTGTTTAATTTGAACAAGCTTCGCTTATCCATACCACTAGTGGGCTCACTGATGGTGGGTTCGCCTTGCGTGGTCAACTGGAACATTGTGAACTTAACTTCAATTGCGGTTTATATGTTGATATGCGTCATTGTGAGAGTCTTTGCATGGTGAATCGTAGTTTGAATATTTCTCGTTATCCCTCTGAAGATTGCATTGGTTCTGCGGAAGCTATCTAAAGTGAGGCAAAGCAGAGCTTGGCTCGAAGTTTGCAAGAATTGATCTTCGCATTGCACATTTAGAGTAGATGGTAGCATCTCTAATCCTTGCATCCTTTTACATTCAGTATTATCCGGTTAGTTTGAGAACCCGAGCATCACTGACAAATCTCCCGAAATCTGAGAATCCTGTTGTGACCTTTTCACACATCGCCCCATTCAAATGGGGACCCCCTAATTTTTGCTCATTTCTGGTCTTTTGGCTTTGGTTTTGGGTTGTTTTGTGTCTCTCTCTCTCTCTGGTCGTTCTGTTTTTCCAAGGATGTCCCATCATTTGACCTAGGTTGGAAAGTTAGCTAAGTCTGTGAAATTAGGGTTTTTATTCTTCAGGCTTGTTTGAGGTAAAATAAGGTTATCAAAGTAAAATCTAAGCGCAAAACTACAATCAAAAGGCTCAAGGCAAGATCCCACTAAATTTCCACCTAAGTTCTAACAACTTACTATTTTTAGTAAGTACTCAATTTGAGATTCTTTTTATCAGGATTTTGGAATTCTAACTGCTTCATCACATTCGAGGTACTTTCAGATGCTCGCACGCAAAATTTGAGCAGAATTGGACAACTTGCTATTTTTAGCAATTCAGGCTTCAAGAGCCATTTTCGGGGTGCACATGTATAATTTTTGAATGCATGTCTGGAGAATGTTTCTGGGTTTTTTGAAACCTTCACGGGGATATAACATGCAAGTTGAGACGATGACTTTCAGCAATTTAGGCTTCGAAGGCTATTTCGAAGGTTTGCATGCAGGATTTTTCAATGCATGTCAGGATATTCTTTATGGGTTATTCTTTATGGAGAGGGATGTTTTTTATATATATATTAAATATTAATATATACGTTAATATAGTTTTACCAGGAATAAATATATATATATGGTAATATTTAAATATTAAAACATTTAAATATAGATATATATATATATATTTATTATGGTAAATAAAACTATAATAAGATATATTTAATATAATACAAAATATAAATATAACATCTTATTTATATTTTAAATAAATAAGATCTTGGAAAATAAATAAATTTGACTTGTATAGTCATTTGGCAAATAATATGTATTTACGAAGAGTAAAATAAATAAACGACTTTTATAGTCTTTTGCTTAAAACGTATGAAGTTTATTTGGTAAAATAAACGAATTTAACATTGGACAAAATGTAAGTTATCGAATATTTTGTAAAGCATTTGAAAAAGGCTAAAGTCACGAAATGTCTATACGCCAAAACTTCAAAGGTTTTTGAAGTTGAAATATTTAAGATTTTTGAGCAAAAGGAAAATCGCGCGACTGAGGAAAACACGCATGCGTGGCTGCAAACTCACGCCATGAGACCAGTTCGCAAAATCCATCCTCTATTCGGGAAAAGCGTGAGAAGGGCTGAATGAAAGCCAGGTGGGGCGCATTTCACCATTGATGTGTTCCTGCCAGTTATAAAATCCGCCATTTTTGGGCGCCTTTGACGAATACACCTGTAGGTGTCTATCATTCACATTTTACCATGTGTGAGTGGAAAAGTTCTTCCTGAATAAGGTCGAATCATCTCTCAATTTGCTGAGTAACTTGTTCTTAAGTTGCCTCTGCATGAATTGACCGGTTCAAATGTAAGAGGTGTCAATTCTCATGCCAAAATGTTAGTAGGCATGAGAATTCGAAACCTATATAATGAGCTTGTTACATTGCCATTTCTACCAATTTTATATCTACCTTTGCAAATTCCGAAATTCCTTTGAAGAGCCACCATTTTGTCTTTGCTGAAATCGCACTTGTTTAGAGAGAGCCACAATTTGCCTTTGCTATAATCGCACTTGTTAGAAAGCTAGTTCACAGTTTGCCATTGCCAAATTGAGAGGACTGTGGAATTTACTTGCTGCAATACCTAGAAAATACTCCATCCATGCTGTAAATAGAATCTGGAAAAGACAAAGAGGGACTGAGTTCAAAACAAGAAGCTACAGATTGAATTCGATAGCAGCAAGGAAACAGGCATGAGAGAGTTATCTTTTAATATTCTGTTATTTTATTTAAATAAATCTACTTGCTTAAATTATGCATTGTTTTGCATTATGGAATGAAGTAGGGAAGACAAGTATTAGAATGATTTTGTTTCCTATTTTAGCTGATTCCATAGGAAAAGCTTGTTTATTAAGGAATAGCTTGATTTCATAGGAAAAGCTTGTTAAAAAGGATTAGCTTGATTTCATAGGAAAAGATTGTTAAGAACGAATAGCTTGTTTATAAAGGAACAACTCGCTTATAAACGAATAGCTTGTTTGGAAAGGAATAGCTTGTATATGAAAGAATAACTTGTTCAAATTATAAAAATGATTGAACACTTTTTATAGAATTTACTTGATGAATTGTAGTTATCTGAATACTGCTTGATCTCCTTATATAAAGGAAATGAGGAAACTAGTTACTAGGACGTGCATGGAACCAGTACCAAGGTAGTCTAAAGCTTTTAAGTTAGTAGGTTAACTAGGAAAAGCTATATACTCCATGGATAAAGATTTCCAGGATAGGAGTTACCTGAGGGGCCCTTGTTGACTGCATTTCATTTCCTAATTAAGTAGTTTGTTTGAAGGTAGGTTGTCTGAAATAGGATATACCTCCCTTATGTAGCTATTGAAGTAGAATGTCTAAAGGTAGGTAATCTGAAATAGGATATACCTATCTTGTGTAAATCTCTTAGAAAAATGTTGTAGGTTAGTCTGGGATAAAAGATTATCCAAAAGTAAAGAACGATACCGATGCGTAGTGTAAGATAGCCTTAAGTCAAATCAGCCTTGAGTAGTGTGTATGATAGATGACCTTCATTCGAAGTACTGAATGAGAATACTTTGGCCAAAGTAGTGGAAGATACGACATCCACTTAGATGTGAGATAGTTGAGACTACACTGTCAGTTCATTGTAATCCATCATGCTAGTTCAGGATTGTGAAATAGCAAGTTCTAGTTTTGATCAGGACACAACACTATGCTCAGTTGGGTTGTCGCAGCCGGTTATTTTACCAATCTCTTCGTTCGAAGGGAGGGCCATCTATCGAATGATAGATGTGCGGGGAACCGCATTAACAGTCCGTGGTTGACGGAAAAGCGCATGAGTGATGTTTCTCCTCCACAGCAGGCAACAGATACACCAAGATTTGAGAGGAAGGGAACCTGGACCATCTTACTACTATTTGTGCAAAAGCTTACGAGCTATGTATGTAATTGTTTTACTTTTGTACTCTGATTTATATTTACAATGAAAATGGAATTCATGTGGAAATATATATTGTAACTTGCATGTATTTATCAATAAAGAAAGGAAGAATTTGATTGCAATGTCTTTGTTACTTGTTACATTTATATGTTTGAAGTGAAATGTAGAAAAAATTTATTTACCCGGTTTGGGAGTCGTTACATGAGAAATACGCCTAGAAGAGGCAATGATAAAAATTTCTTAGTGCTAGGTGATGTGCGCCCAGGAACAGAGGGGAAATCCTTCAAAAAATCAAAAAAAATGCCAAGATTTGAAAGGTGAAGACTGCAGGTGTGGAATGCGTCCAGACTGAAAATGAATAAAACCTTAGCAATTTTTATTATTTTTCAAAAATAATAAAAATTAAACTTACCCCTTCGTCTGGATACACATGAAAATGATGATTTCTGAGGGGAAATTTTTTCTGGGTATTGGACATTTCCCACTGGGAGATGATTTTAAAATTTTCCACACCTCGCTTAAGATTTTTAAGCAGATATTTTGCCTGGCACTCGTTGATGAATTTCCTAGGCGAAAATAAATTTTCTAAGGCAAGTAAAAGAAATGTTTTTACAAAAGAATGCCTCGACTGGTGATGTCAAAATGAGTGCCTAGATTACAATGGATGAAATTTATAAAGCAGATAAAATTGTCTAAGGAAAGGGGAAATAAAACAACAAAGGGGTCAAATACACTCACAAGGAAGAGGTGAAACTTGTCTAAGGTGTGAAGAATTTGAAGATGAAATTAAGCTCAAACATCAAGCGTTCAAATGCGTCCTCAAGGTGAAGTATTTTCTAAGGCACAAACTCCAGGCACAAGATGGTGAATGCACCCTTGAACAAGACTTCATGAAATGAACACCATGCACCCAGAAGTTGAAAAGTTATGAAAGTTTGCTGGAAATGACGAACTCTATCAAGATCCGAAGGTCAAGCAGACCTTGGAAATCAGAACATGGAGATTAGGTAAGTAAAGTGAGTTTATATTTTAAATGTTTTGATGCTCTTCTTTTTGCAAGATGAACACCGAGGCTAAGGCATTAAGAACGTGATACAAAAGGAGGCTAAATGCTCCCAAGGCAGTGGGCTGGAGAAATGTGAAAGTTGCAGGAAAGAAGTGGGTCCAAGGCAACAGGAGGGCTTTATCAAAGAGAAACTTGTTGCAAAGGGAGTTTGAGCTGAGTGTTGTATGCTCACCTCCTCCTAACGCAACAGAATTGGCAGGCAGAATAGTGGGAACATGTTTGTGGACGAGAACCTTCTGGAGGATAGTGGGCATTAATTGGTCATAGTGGTTCCTGCAGAGGAGTGGAGAATCTTTTGTTCATTTATTACCCCTCCTCTCTGTGGTGGTTTTAGGGCAAAAACCATAATTAGGGCATATGTGGCTCAATCTGAGCCCTTCATTGTAATCAAATCTAAGCCATCTGTTGGACTGGGCCAGCTATGAAAGGGGCATCCCCCCTCATTTGAAATATATTAGATTAGATTAAGATATCAGACAGTATAGAAGATAGAAGTTAGAATAGATAGAGAGTTAGCTTAGAAGTTAGCTTATTTTGAAAAGGAAAGAAAGCTTTCCCTTTGAAAGTTTTGTAAAAAGTTGTTGTGGAAAACTCTCATAATACAAAGGTTTATCATTGCTTGGTGGTTCTATCTTTTATTGTGAGTAGCTAGCAAGGCTTTTTCGTCTTTCCAATTCAAGTAGGTTAGAGTAAAGTAGATTTTATTTCATGCAACTAGCTATTAGCTGTTGAATGCGTTGTTTAGTTTGAGCAAGTTTCATTCATCCATACTGTTATCTTCTAAAATTGCACCCTAGCTAAGATGCAAGACAAAAACATGTTAAGCTGCAACACTTAGCTTTTTAGAGAGAACTTGGGATCTTTTCCGGGCTGTGGGTCACCATGATCTAGAAAAGAACCTCCGGAGAAGGCCGGCTTCCTAGTTGGTTATCACCATTTTACTAAATTTTGAGGGGAAAAGAGAGAAAGATTGCATAAAAGATAACTACCTCCTAAGGTGATACACCAGAATATGACTTAGACCTTGGAAAACTCAGATTTTATACACTTGTACATAATGACTGGAAAAACAACTTGCACGACCTGTTTCTATGTGCCTTGCATAAGTGTTTTATAAAAAGGCCTTATTGCTTGAGCTCTTAGGAGGAGAAGACCTCACAGCTAAAAGCAACCTGCAATTTTGACACAGATTATAACCTGCAAACATCACACTTCTCTGCAAAAAAGTACTAAAGCCATGAGACAGAGTTAAGGGAAACAAAATACCATCTCACAATAACTTAATCAATCATGTGAAAATACACAATACTGCAGTAACAAGAAGACAAAATACTCCATTCAATGATGCCCAAGGTATGTATTGTATTTCATATCTGAATGAGTTACAAAAATCTGCAAAATTCTGCCAAAGGACCTAAAAATCACTAAGTGCAGAAAAATGCCAATCCAGAACTAGTTACAATGAAGTCACATAAGTGACTAAATCACTCAACTCCCAACAAGATCCATCAAAATAGGATCTAGAAGCTCCATGGGTCGGATGAAACAATAAGGCCTAATTTCTAGCAACTGATTCCTCTCCAAAGAGGCTCCAAAAGGTTGAAAAGGTCACATTTGACCAAGTCCAAGATAAAAACATAATAAATTAATGCCTATATGCTCCCAAAATGCTCCAAAAAGCAAATAAAGAGGCCTATTTCTTCTCCATATGTTTGAAAATTGCAAATAACCTCCCTATATACCCTCTCCTGAAATGAAGACTCAACCATATCCCTCTAAAAGCATTTACAAAGGCATATACCCATTTTGCATTCAAAATAACAATTATAATAAGTGATTTATAATCTATCACTTAATATAATGTTTTACATTTAAAAGGTATGCAAAAGAAAAAGACACGTTGCTATGTTGACTCCTCCAATATTTAAATGCGAAAAGAAAGCATGAAGAACTACATTTTATGAAGAATATTCCAAGGCTTAGGAACTTACAAAAACATTAGGCATAAGACATCAAACCTTAGCCCATGGGTTGATTAGTGACTTCAAGAAAATAAAAATAAAAATAAAAACAAAATACCTTATGCATATGTCGATTAAGACTTAGGGTAAAAAACCCTAAAACAAAACAAAGCGAAGCATAGCATGAAAATTTCATTTCATTTATTCTTGAAGCTCTTGAAGAAGCCACCGCCGACAGCAAGGGTTTTGCACAGAGATTTGAAGACATTCATGGCAGAATTCGACCTTTAAAACCCATGGTACTATGTTATATCAGGTATTTGATGCTTTCTTTCAGAATGGCCGCCATTATGATTTCCTCTTTGTAAGCTATGAGCATTCTTCATTTCCGTGGCTTCTTTCTTGTGATATTGAGTGTTTCCCAGCATTATTTTTGTATTTCTTTGAGACAAAATGCATGATATTTTCGAATTTCTGTACTTCTCAATAGAATAACATAGTCTTTGTAAATGAAGAAAACCTTCCACTCTTTGGTTCGGCCTTAGGATTTCATATAGCACTTTGAAAACGTGATAAACTCCTAGCCTTCGTGTTTTATTTCAAGCCTTTTGGGAAATCTCAAAAGTTTACCATCCCTTCTTTATATTATTCGCACAGCCTTGACAGTCCTACAATTTCTGTTTCTCTTTGCAAAAATAGAGATATTTTACCTCTAATGGTCGCAGTTGTTCATGCATTTTCAGATATATTTGAAAGCTGAATCTTTCTGAAAGCTTGAACCTCTATTTAAATGCTGCATTTGAATTCTTAGAAAAAGAAAACAAAACAAATCTCTAGGCCGCCATTGAAGAAAGGTTGTTCTTCACTATTTTTGTATATTTCTTGGTTATTGTGCTGGGACTTCGTGATTTGATTTGGCACGCCATGAGCAAGATTTTTTGAAGCTTAAGACTCTTTCCTTCATACTTTTGAAAAGTTGCTATGATAATCCTCCATTTTACGTATTTGTGCTCTCTTTGTGTAAAGCATGATGAGAGAACTTACTCTAGATTAAGACAATCTTACTGCTCTTGTGAAAAATCCAAGCCTTGAAAAGATTCGTAATGACAATTCTCTTAATACTTGTCATTGAATAATTTTCAGCATCTTGACTGTAACATAACCATGACTGTCCCTATTTGCTGTTCTCTTTTAACCCTCTGTAGAAAATGAAGATCATTGCTACCAGTTGTTCTGCTCTGTTTCTTAATGCATTGGTTGTGCTATCTCATAATGAACATGCATTTTTTCTCCTATTGCATGAAAAATTACATAACTGCCTTCCTTGAAAGCTGAAAAACAATGCATTTTCTAAAAATGAATTTAACCTGCAGCATTGATGTTATTTACTCTTTGAATACCTATCATAATGAATTTACAGAGTACCCGCAGAACACAATATAGATTTTCATATTGCTCATATTGCCTAACATCGTTACGAGCTGGGCTCAACCCTTGTGGGAGCCACATTTTACTCCACTCATATCGTAAACCTGATAATCAGCAATAACATAATGAATTTACAGAGTACCTGCAGAACACAATATAGATTTTCATATTGCTCATATTGCTTAACATCGTTACGAGCTGGGCTCAAACCTTGTGGGAGCCACATTTTACTCCACTCATATCGTAAACCTGATAATCAGCAATAACATGTCCGGTTTCTGCACATGACACAAACTAGTTAGTAAAAATAAAGCATTGTTTGGATTTCTAATGTGAATGCGTGTGCGAGTGTAAGGATGATAGGTCAGTTATTGCTTAGATCTTTTGGATCTAACTTCCCTTTTGTTGTGTTTTCAAGATCTTGCACTTGGAGAACAGAAAGCTAGAGCAGCAAGGCAGCCGAGACATGCAAGCAACAGCAGCACCGCCAGTCATTCAGGCAATGACTGGCCCCTATGACTCTTATGCCTTGCTTTTATATGTTCACACATGTATTCATGTTATAAATTCTAGCAATTCTTTATTTTCCTTAGCTAGTTTCACGGATTGTGTAAAGCAATCTGAATACTTTAATGAATAAAGATTACATTTTTCAGAAAAATACTTGATAGTGTATCAGTTTGCTTCTCTTTTCTTCATAAAAATGCAATATTTATTCATGAATGGAAATCAAAGTAACTTTTTCACTATGGCATAAAATGCATGATCAAATTTTAAAATGAACACCATTTAACAAAAGTGCTCTTCCTGATTTGAGCCTATAGGTGAAAATTATGTAACACATACCACTAGGGCTAGTGGGCTCGCTAACAGTGAGTTCGCCCTACGTGGTCAACTGGATTATTTTGCACTTAACTTCGATTGTGACTCGTATGTCCATATGCATCGTTGTGATGGTATGTGCATGTCGTGTCATAGTTTGAATATCCTTTCCATCCTTTGAATATTGCACCGGTTTTGTAGAAGTTGTCCGAAGGGAGGCAAAGCAAAATCTGGTTTGAAGCTTGTTGAAATTGATCCTCGTGTCCCGTCTTTAAGAGTAGATATTAGCATCTCTAATCCTTGCATCCTTTTACATTCAGCATTATCCGGTTAGTTTAAGAACCCGAGCGTCACTGACAAATCTCCCGAAATTTGAGAATCCTTTCTTCTATATGAGCAACTCACGTAAGTCCTGTTGACGTGCTTTTTATGACGACGTCAACACAGAATAAAAATGTCCAACGGTCACTCTATTCCCTCTTGATCAAAGTATTATGCATGCTAAGATTGCGTGAAAGTTCATGCATTCAACTCCAAGGTTCCTTTTATTGCGAATAGACTCAGTTGGTTGATGTGAATATGCTGGGTATTCCAAGGGGACTTACGTGAGTTGCTCATTCAGAAGAAAAGATCCTCAAATTTCGAGAGATTTGTCGATGATGCTCGAGTTCTTAAACTAACCGGATAATGCTGAATGTAAAAGGATATAAGGATTAGAGATACTACCATCTACTCCTAAAGGGGTGGAGGGCGAGGATCGACTTAAACAATCTTCAAACTAGACTTCGCTTCGTTTCCCTTCGGACAACTCTGACAAAGTTGGTGCAATCTTCAAAGGATGAGTAAGATGTTCAAATTATGATTCAGCATACACACCCCATCACAACGATGCAAGTGAACATACAAATCACAACCGAAGTCAAGTACTGATATTCCAGTTGACCACGCAGGGCGGACTTACCATCAGCAAGCCCGCTAGTGGTATGGATGAAAGAAGATATGCTCAAACCAAAGTGCCACGCTCCACAATTAACAACTACTTGCATAAAATAAAGTCCACTCTACTCTATTTACTTGAATTGGAAAGACGAACAAGCCTTGCTAGCTACTCACAATAGAAGATAAAACCACCAAACAATGATAAATCCTTATATTATGAGAGTGTTCACAACAACTTCTTACAAAGTCCTCAATGGGAAAACTTTCTTTCCTCTTCAATCTAGACTATGCAATCTATGCTATGCTACTTCTATCCTAATTTCTATCTTCTCTACTCTCTAATCTAACGTCTACTTCTAATAGATTACAAATGAGGGGGGATGCCCCTTTTATAGTTGGCCCAGTCCAGCGGACGGTTCAGATTGAATTACAATGAAGGGCTCAGATTGAGCCATTTATGCCCTAATTAGGGTTTTTCCCCTAAAAACTGTCATCGAGAAGAGTGGGGCAATGAATGCACAGAATATTCTCCACTCCTCTGCAGGAACCACTACGAGCAATTAATGCCCATTATCCTCTTCCAGAAGATTCTCGTCCAGAAACGTGTTCCCACTGTCTGTCTGCCAATTTTGTTGCGCTAGGAGAGTAAAAGAGTCCCTAAGATAGTCTCTGCAGATAATAAAATTTGAAAGGATTTGACGTTCAACCCTCCTGTTGCTTTGACTCTTGGACGCACTTCCTCCTCTTGCAACTTTCACATTTCTTCAGCTCACTGCCTTGGGCGCATTTATCCTCTTTTGCATCACATCCTTAATGCCTTAGCCAAATCCTCACTGCCATTTCGCTTTTCCTTGGGAACTTCTTCACCAACTTTCTTCATCTTTACTTTGTCGCGACACTTAGCCCTTTCTTCCAACATCTTCCTCCTGCAAAGCAAAAAGAAGAGCATCAGAACACTTATGATGTAAATTCACTTTACTTACCCAATTCCCATGTTCTGACCGATTGATCTTCGGATGTGGTAGAATTCATCACTTTTCTAGCAAACTTTCATCATGGGCGTATCCACCACTTTGCCTAGAGTTTGTGCCTTAGAAAATATTTCATCTTGAGGATGCATTTGAATGCTTGATGTTCGAGCTTCAGTTCATTTTCAAATTCCTCCATGCCTTAGACAAATTTCTTCCCTGTGAGTGTATTTGACCCCTTGTTGCTTTATTTTCCCTTAGACAATTTTACCTACTTTATGAATTTCATTCACTGTAATCCAGGCGCTCACTTTGACATCACAAGCCAAAGCATTTCTTTATAGAAACTTTTCTCGTATTTGCCTTAGAGATTTTATTTTTTAATTCACCTAGGAAATCCATTAAACGGGTGCCAGGCAAAAATATTTGTCGAAAAAGCTTGAGCGAGGTGAGGAACAATTTTAAATCATCTCCCAGTGGAAAATGTTCAATACCCAGAAGAAATTTCCCCTCAAAAAATCATCGTTTCCATGTGTATCTAGACGAAGGGGTAAGTTTAATTTTTTATTATTTTTGAAAATAATAAAATTCTAAGGTTTATTCCACTTTTAATTCTGGATGTTCTTCCAGGCCTGCAATCTCCATTTTTCCTGTCTTGGCATTTTTCCTTGATTTTCCGGAGAATTTCCCTTCCTGCTTACGGGCACATTTCATCTTGCACTTGGAAATTTTGTATTATCTCCTCCTTAGGCGTATTTCCTAACGTATGCTCCTTGAGCATTTTCCATGCCTTAGAATATATTCATCAACCACCTTCTTCCTTGGGCGCATTTCCTACATGCTACTTCTATTTTCCATGCCTTAGGCAAATTATCACCTTCACATCACCTTGGGTGCATTTACCACTCTATGCTTCCATTTTTTATGCCTTAGGCGTTTTTTATACTTTACCTTTGTTGGAGGGCGCATTTTAGATGGTCCCCTTTCGTTCTCAACACTTAGCAATTTCCTTTCCTTGACCCCTTCATGCCTAGGCGCATTTTAGCTAGTGAGGTTTCATTCTCTTCATACTTAGAGACTTTTTAAAGTCACCTCCTCCTTCTTATCAACTTGGGTGCATTTCAGCTAGTGAGGAGGAATTCCACACTTAGAAATTTTTTTACCTTGCCTCCTCTTGTGGGCACATTTGCATGTGTTGACTTCCATTCTACCCCTTGGGCACATTTGCATGTGTTGACTTCCATTCTACCCCTTGGGCGCATTTGTTTCCATTGCCTTAGATTTTTTATGCCCTTCTCATCCCACTTGCTTCGACGTATTTAGAGGGTATGAGGAAGAACTTTCAACGCCCTTCATCTTTCCTACCTTCCCTCTTGGCATGCAAGTTAGGCGTATGTGGGGTAAGGGGGGGGGATATTTCCCATACTTAGAATTTTCTTCCACTCTCCAAGAGGGCGCATATGAGGGGTCCTACTTCCATTTTATGACTTAGAAATTTTCGTTGGCCCCTTCCCTCAAGGGCGCATTTCAGCCTATGTGCTGCAATTTTTCATAACTTATAATATTTCATAACACCTCCTCACTTCACCCTTGGCGCATTTAGATATGCAAGCTTTTACCTTCATACTTAGAAAATTTTATCTTGATTCCCCCATCAAGGGCGCATTTAGGCAGGGATGCTTTCATTTCAAATGCCTTAGGCGTTTTCAACTCCCTCAACTTACCTTGGGCGCATTTCACATGTGCCACTTCCATTCAAAGGCGCATTTCATACTGTGAGAAGGAATTTTCATACTTAGAATATTTTCAACCCCATAGCCTTGCATGTATCCCGAACGGTCTCCGTTTGACTTTGTTTCTTCTGCATGTGGCTCTGTATGCTGAACTGAAGTGTCAGGTGGCTGGGGTGAAACTACTATTTATAGAAACTTCCTGAAAAGTGACTCATCCACTGCCGGATGATTTTGCATGTCATATTGCCTGTGGGATCTCAAGAAACCCAGAAAACGGGTCTGCATGCGGGTACTGGCTAAAAATAGTAAGTCCTCAAAACTTGATCTTCCTTGCTTGCATGTCACACTGTTGCGAAGCTCTCGAAAAACCCAGAAGGAATATCCAGACATGCGTTAGAGAACTCTGCATGCAAACCCTAAAAATAGCCTCCGAAGGCTAAACTCTGAAAGTGATCGTCTCGGTTTGCATGTTATATCGTTGCGAAGGTTTCGAGAAACCCAGAAGTAATCTCCGGACATGCAATGAAAAATCATATGCTTGACCCCTGAAAATGGCTCCTGAAGCCTGAACTGCTAAAAATAGAAAGTTGTCTGATCTGGCTCAAAATTTACGTGCAAGCAACTTGATGTGTTCTGAATGTGTCGAAGCTGACAGAATTCCAAAATCCTGCTGAAACAGTCCCCGATTGAGTACTTACTATAAATAGTAAGTTGTCAGAATTCAATAAAAATTCAGTGGGACTTTGCTAGAAGCCTTGTGATTGTTGTACTAAGCTCAGATTTCAATTTGATAACCTGGTTTGACCTTAAAAAGCCTGAAGGATAGAAAACCCTAATTGTGCAAACTTAATCAATATTTCAACCTGGGTCAAACGGTGGGACATCCCCGGAAGGACAAAAGACCAGAGAGAGAGCGAACCAAAGCCAAAAGACCAAAATGGAGCAAAAATTAGGGCCCCCACATTGGATGGGGTGATGTGTGAAAAAGGTCACAACAAGTCCCCTTGAAATAACCAGCAAATCACATCAAGCCAACTGAGGCTATCCCCTTGCATAAGGAACCTTGGAGTTGAATGTATGATCTTTCTAGCAATCTTAGCATGCGGGACACTTTGATCAAGTGAGGATAGAGTATCCGTTGGGAAAATTTATTCTGTGTTAGTGCGGTCATAAAACACCCGTCAACAAATTTTTTTCTTCTAAATGAGCAACTCACGTAAATCCCCTTGAAATAACCAACAAATCACATCGAGCCAACTGAGACTATCCCCTGCATAAGGAACCTTGGAGTTGAATATATGATCTTTCTAGCAATCTTAGCATGCAGAATACTTTGATCAAGAGAGGATAGAGTATCCGTTGGGAAACTTTATTCTGTGTTGGTGCGGTCATAAAACACCCATCAACACTACCTTTGTGCGAATTTCATTGCAGTTGTACACAATTTAAATATTTACTGTTTATTACCTATTTATACTAATTCGTGTAACTATAGTTGCCCAATTGCCAATACCCATTGCATTATACCTGAGATGTTTCTATACCATCTCATGTCCAACCAGCTCAAATCCTCGAGGAATATCCCCAATATTCTTTTACATTCCATTTCCATACATTCTTTCATTATGAATCTCCCAACCTTAATATTGAAAGGAATTCTTTCACACACACACACACACACACACACACACACACACTATATATATATATATATATATATATATATATATATATATATATCGTGACAATTTTAATTTTTTAATACTAAATTTGAATTGTTGGATTCTCTTGTTTGCATCCTCCTTATCCAATCATATGCTTGGTCTTTTTATGAATTTTTATGCAACATGATATCTTCAAACATTCTCTATTTTTATGAAATTTTCAGCATTTTTAATCCCCAAGTAAATCCAAATTAATTGAAGATAGCTTTACCTTTTGGTTTGCCAATTCAATCCTAAGAAAGTCCTTTGCTACCACGAAACAAAGTACATGAACAGGAGTCAGCCTAATCAGCAAATTTTCTCACTTGGAATGATTTGCAATGACAGAATTTCCCATGTCTTCTGAGGAGTACTTGCATTAATGACTAAGGGAGGGTCCTGTAAAGGGGTGTCAACAATAGAATGAACAAAAGTAAGGCATGTTTTAAGAATATGATGCCAAAGGCTCAATTGTGCAGTGCTTCAAGGGGAAGCTTTGGCTGGCCACAAGCCACTATAAAAACTGTGAACCTAACCCCAAACTCATCCATCTAAAAGGATCAAAGTCACAATTGAAAAAGGCATCAGTAGATCCAACCAAATGTAAATTTTAGAGAGAAACTTCATACCATAGATGCATAGGATGCCATGATAGATTGACTTAAGTTTTTACCATCATCTACAACCCAAACAAGAGAAGGTAAAATTATCTTTCCTGCATTCTCAAAAGAAAAACATCTCTACACGTTTGGATGTTGAATGGAAAGAGAGTTTGTTCACTGTGGTTATTTGTCTCTCCACTGACTATGGCTAAAACTCGTCAAGGAGAGCCAAAGTATTGCTCATCCAAAATATTTAACCTATTGTACATGCCAGATGATATGCACAATTGCAACAACATAAAGAGAACACAAAAGATTGTTGTAATTCTATATTGATGTACACTCATTTGTACTATGAATATATAAACATTCAAAGGATATTCAAGGAAGCTTCTACAAGAAAAGATATGTCGATAGAGATATCGACATTAAAGAATATACATTAACATATGTGGCCATGTAAAACACTTAATAAAATACTCTAGTTCATGTGCCTATATTTATAAACCACCTTGTACCTTCCAAGATGAACCAAGAGAATTGAACCCAACAAAGTGCATGAAAACTGCAAACAATGACAATGGAAACCCCAACTACATAGAATACATGTTAAAGGAGAGGAGTTGAAATGTCTAGGAATAAGATATCCAACAAAATAAAATTATCCTTTTATGCCAAAAGGATCCTCAAGTATATTTAAGATCACAAAACCAATGATTTGCATGGAAAAAGATCTCTATACTGAGCAGACTACATTATACTTACATGAAGTAAAGGGCATAGAATCACCGAAAGAGAAGTTGCTTGTTGTCCCTCTTGTTGACGGGAGTTTTATGACCGCACCAACACAAAATAAAGTTTCCAATGGATACTCTATCCTCTCTTGATCAAAGTGTCCTGCATGCTAAGATTACATGAAAGATCATGCGTTCAATTCCAAGGTTCCTTATGCAAGGAGATAGCCTCAGTTGGTTTCATGTGAATATGTTGGGTATTCCAAGCGGACTTACACAATTGTTCAACTAGCGAAGCAATTAAGATGCGAATGATTTGACGATGATGCTTTGATTCCTAGATTAACTAGGAAAATGTCGAATTTAAAAGGAATATGGGTAGGGATTCTATTGTCTACTGCTAAAGGTGGAATGCGAGGATCAACTTCAACAAGTTTCGAACCAAACTTTGCTTCGCCTCCCTTCGGACAACTTCTACAAAATCGGTGCAATCTTCAAAGGATGAGAAAGGTGTTCAAATTATGACACAACATGCACATACCATCACAACGATGCATATGGACATATGAATCACAATCGAAGTTAAATGCCAATACTCTAGTTGACCATGCAAGGCAAACTCACTGTCAGCGAGCCCGCTAGTGGTATGGATGAAAGAAGACTTGCTCAAATCAAATGCCACATTCCACAACTAAAAACTACTTGCATGAAATAAAATTTACTATACTCTATCTACTTCGAATTGGAAAGATGAAAAGGCCTTGCTAGTTGCTCATAGCAAAAGAAGAAATCACCTAGCAATGAAACTCTTTATATCATGAAAAGTGTTCACAACAACCGTTTACAAAACATTCAAAAGGAAAGTTTTCTTTCCTCTTCAATCTAAGCTAACTTCTAACTACTCACTAAATGCCTTCTCTACTCTCTAGCTCAACTCTATCTTTGATTTTGTCTAACTCTAATATATTACAAATGAGGGGGGATGCCCCTTTTATATCAAGCCTAGACCAATGGACGGCTTAGATAAAAATACAATGGAAGGCTCAGATTGAGCCACATATGCCCTGATTAGGGTTTTAGCCCTAAAAACCGCCACTGAGAGGAGTGGGCCAATGAATGCACCGGATATTCTCCACTCCTTTGCAGGAACCACTATCTACAATCAATGCACATCATCCCCTTCCAGAAGATCATCATCCAGAAGGGCATTTCCTTTCTCCTTTTCCCTGGCTGCAAACTCAATGACCCTGGTCAACACAGCCTCAACTTCCTCATCTGAAATGGGAGGGATATGATCCAACTGAAACTCCAACACTGTAACCATTTGCCCGTGTCGGGCACAAGATTTCTTCCAGGCAACTAGAACATCCTAGGTGTTCTAAATAATGATGGAGAAGGTGGAGGTGTTCTCGAAATCATCCTGGACAAAGGCCTTCACCTCAGAAAAGAATGGTGCCAATCTACTCTTCAAACCATCTACAGTTACCTCCTCAGAAGTCAGCCTCCTGGCAAAGATAGCCTCCAACGTATTGAGGACTCCATAAAAAATATTTGTCATGGCCTTTCTGACCCTGACCGAATCTGCATGTGATGCATCATAGAATCCTCGGCCCGTGACCACTGAAGAGTACCAACCAACGAAGTCATACCTATCACCCTCATGAATCACACCTCCCTCAACCAAAGTCTGTAGAGGTGTATGCATCAAAGCTCCTAAGCGAAGAACAACTCTCGTTTGATAGATATGAGCCTCACCCCAAGCATGGTTAACTACCTCCATTCTTGCCATAATGTCGAAGGCTTGCCGATAGGCATGTGCAAGATCCTCCATAAACTTTTTTGTCTCAACACGAACATTGGCAACCCACTTATTTGCCTCTTGTGTCATTCTTTTCAAATCATCTAAGCCATTGATTGACTCTCTGGGAAATTCGGCTAGGAGCTCAATTGCCGGATTTTCTTGCCCACAAGGACGAGACAAGTGTTGTACATAGCCAATCAATGTTTTGTGTTCCACCTTCAATATTTTGTATGTGCCCTCGATACGGAGCAATTTGTCCTTGAGTTCCTAATATGAATTGTCGCACTCCTCAACCACCTGTGCTCCAGTAGGGCGGCCAAGTTCCATAGTAGTGATCACATAATTCTCCGGAACAGCCTCATCTCGATCACATTCTATCCTAGGCACAGCCACGTGCAACGTCTGAGAGCCATCCTCATCTGTTGAAATCTTGGAGAACTTTCTGGCCTTCTTCTTCGTTGGAGGTGCACTGATCCTACTCAACAATTCCTCCATCTCAGTTGCTGGATCAATCTCATCAACAAGATCATGCCTCATCTTGTCTCTTAGCCATTCTGGCACCTCCTGTCGTAAGTTGGAAATAACGAAGGCTGCTCAATTCTGGCCTCTACCTCATGAACTTCTTCTATGCCCTCGTGCTGACAAGGCTCATCATCCTCTATAGGCTCGGTATCTCCAAAGCTTTGGGCCTCCTAATCTGAAGTAGCATCATCCTCAAGAGCCGCCTCAATCTCATACTAAAATTGAGTATCAGTGGCCATTCCCTCCTCTGTCTCCTGTTGATTTTCCTCTCTAGGCATGTTGATGCTTTGGCCCAATGACTCTCTACGGAGTGGCTGACATGCCTCTCGCAATACCTGTTCTTCATTCAATTTTTCTCTTTGATCAGCAAACAGTGAAACTTCCTGCATACTCAAAGAATGTGCTTGTGGTGGTGTATGTGTGGACTCTTCAATTCTTTGACGTTCAGGCCGGTCTGGTTCTTTTCCTCGTGGCTCTGGAGCTTGAGCAACCTGCCTTCCCTACCTAGCAGTCGATGATCTGTGAGCTCCCATCAAATTGTAAGTAAGGGGGATTGATCTGCCTTTAAGTTTGTTTACACGCCTCTCTACCCAACTCTGTGTGAATGTCAAGACTGGGATGCAAAGTGTATCCAAGTCTGTGATCTCTGGCTCTGACCAATCTGGGAGTGGGAGTGGCATATCCCTCACTGTTTCATAATCAGCCTGTATCACATTTATATCCTCCTCAATCTACTCCGGCACTGGGGCAATCTCGCATTCCCTAATCATCTCCAATGGTATCCGCAAAAACATCCTCTTACTGACTTCGGCCTCATCCACTGCACTCGCCCAGAAGTCCTCAATCTGTGCCTTATGCTTGAACTCCTCAGACAATATCCATCTGATATTCCCGTGGGGATCATAGTGCTATCTGCTAGTATGGTAGGAGAGGTGGAAGAACTGGAGCTCATTCTCTGCCTCCCTAGCTGCCTGTAGTGATGGACAAATTTCATCTGAATTCCCCATGGTGATAGGGAATCCAAGTCCACCCTTCTTCTTCTTCTTTTGAATCTTGTCATAGGCAATGAGTTGCCTAGATATTTCCAGCATCACGATCTTGTTCGTGGGATACCGAGGTAATCTGTACGGATAAGAGCAAAACCCTTGCAGCCTGATGTAAGTAAACTTTGGAAACTAGATAAACCAACACCCGAACTTTTCAATCAGCTCTTGTGCCTCTTTGGATATTCTGTGATGAGTCTTTTGGTGCAAGGTCCTCGTTATGTGCATTGTGAAGGCGTCATTGACCCTCTTGTAATTGGAGGTACTTGTCAAATGTAACTACAGACAAGCCTCATGAATTTTGAACTGCTAAGAGCCACACCCAATCGGCTCCTTGTATAATATCCCTCTATATTTTGTCATCCAAGCCAGCATGTAGACAATATAGGAGCTCATGTAAAAAAAATTCGTCCTCCTCAGACTCCGAAGTTGCTCATGTAGATTATCACTAATCATCAATGCCCAGTCCACGTGCTCTTTGCCTTCCAGCACAAGGTTGATATAGTAGAACATCCAAGGTTCAAAGATGAACACTCGGGGGCACCCTCCAACTCTACTCAGCATCATGATTAAGTCACAAAACTCCTGTCTCAAGTCTTCTGAAATTATCTACTTCAGCAACTTTGTGCGAGTTGGCTTGGGCTTGTTAAGCCACCTAGAATCTATCAAGTCAGCACATCGATCAAATGTGGATGAGTACATTCTTTCAGCCCTCTCCCTTGTTTTGTAAATCATCTTCTCATGGACTGGAATTCCAAATGCCTCTCCAATTGCTTCAGGTGTAAGGTTGGCCAACAGCTTGCCATCCGATGAAATGATAGTCCTCTGCTCCATGTTGTAGCAATTTGCACACTCCATAATTAGCTCTGGGCACCGGATTGCTGGTGGAAAACCAGCAGCTGCATAAAGTCCACTTCTAACAATGTTGTGCGAAGTGACTGACAGATGATGACCTCCAGTTCCCATTATTCACCTTCTGAAAGTCTCCAAGTTGAATGGGCCAAGGTTTGTGTCACTTAACTTGCCCAATTTCGAAGAAAAATTTGACTCCAGCAAGAAGGATTTGCTCAACTTTTTTATTAGAGCCTGCCTTGATGTGCTCGCTCTGCTGGACTCAGCATGATTTCCTCTTCCTGCAGCTCTTCTGCTTGTTTCAGCCATTCTGCAAAAATGAAAGGCAGTCATTAGAAAATAAGATTTTATAAAACAATAACATTTTGAGAGCGCCAGCAGATTTTCGAAAAATAAAAAGGCTGCAACACTTCAACATTTCCAACTGCAAACCTCAACGCCTTTATCACTTTAACGCTTAGAAGTTTTTTAACTTGTAGCAACACAACGTCCAACACTTAGAAATATTTGCTCGCAACCACTTCACTTAGAAACTTCAGCAACTTGAAACTTCTCCTCTTAAATTCGCACTTCAGAAACTTGAGAGATTTCCTCTCAAATTCATACACCTTAGCAACTTGAGAAATCTCTCTTTGCAAACTCACACTTTTAGCAACTTCAAAACTCCTCTCCTCAAATTCGTACTTTCAGCACTTGAGAAGTATTCAGCATTCAGCAATCGATGAGGAGTATGGAAAGAATTTGAATTCTTATACCCAGGTCGAATTTTAGGAAGAGGCTAATCTTAGCAAACATTTGAATTTTTGTTTTCCCTCCTCTGCCAATCGCAACACTTGTCACTCGGAGAATCGGAATATTTGACTTCTAGAACTTTCAAAATTCATCACTCCTGCATAGGCCTGCTTCATCACGTTTGCATTTTAAAATATTAAATCGATCACTCCTTCATAAACAATTTCATTTCATCTGGCCAAGGAATTTGACTTTACTCTGCAAAATTATTCCAGTCATCCAACTCAATTCTCAAGCTAAGGCATTTTTTGTAAAAACATTCATCTCATTTGCCTTGGAGAAATTTCAATTTCGCTTAGGAAATTCATTAAATGGGTGCCAGGCAAAAATCTCTGTCAAAACAATGCAAGCAAGGTGTGGAACAAGTTAAAATCATCTCCTAGTAGGAAATGTCCAATACCCAGAAGAAATTTCCCTTTAGAACTCATCATTTTCATGGGTATCTGGACAAAGGGGTACGTTTATTTTTTATTATTTTGAGAAAAATAATAAATTTTGCTAAAGTTTGTTCATTTTTTATTCTGGACACATTCCACACCCGCTTCATTTTTCCTACCTGGCATTTTCCTTAATTTTCTAAAGAATTTCCCTCCTATCTCTGGGCGCATTTCATCTTGCCTTAAGAAAACTTTATCATTGTCTCTTCTAGGCATATTTCTCACCTTTGCTCTAGAAAATGCCTTAGAAAATAATCAAATTTTATTCACCCATGAAGGGCGTACTTCACCAATCATGCTTTCACTTTAATCCCCCTTAGGCATTTCCACGCCTAGACTTCTTTTATTTCCCTCACAAACAAGGGCACATATAGGGGGGTGAGGAGGAAGTATCTTATACTTCGAAACTTTTTTAAAATCACGCCTTCCTTCCTTGTGGGCGCATTTCATGTGTGCTAGAGGAACTTTAGGACGCATTTCACCCTATGAGGGGGAATTTCTCACACTGGAGGGCGCATTTCCCCTAGTCAACTTCCATTTTAACTTCTTAGGCATTTCCACGCCTTTAGCAATT
Organism: Sequoiadendron giganteum; assembly: GCA_007115665.2. Classification (NCBI taxonomy): domain Eukaryota; kingdom Viridiplantae; phylum Streptophyta; class Pinopsida; order Cupressales; family Cupressaceae; genus Sequoiadendron; species Sequoiadendron giganteum. The sequence goes on along the minus strand of CM021102.1, from coordinate 565,130,315 downwards.
TTCTCCCACTTTGCAATTTTTTAAAAAAAGGCCCCTTCACCTTGGGCGCATTTCACATGTAGTGGAGGAACTCTTGGGCGCATTTAGAGGGGTGGGAAGGAATTCCCATGTCTTTAAACAATTTTGCTATGCCTTCATTATGTGGCGCATTTGTTATAGGGAGGAGGAACTTGAGGGCGCATTTGAGCATGTGAACTTCCATTTTCAACCTTGTGGGCGCATTTCACGCATGCCACTTCCATATGAGGGCGCATTTGAGGGTGTGTGAGGGAAATCTCACGCCTTAGAATATTTTCTCTTGCCTTGGCATTTATGGGCGCATTTCACATGTAGTGGAGGAACTCTTGGGCACATTTGAAGGGGTGTGAAGGAATTTTATGCCTTAGCATTCTTTCCTTTCACCACATTTTTCTTGTAGCCACCTTGGGCGCATTTGACATGTGGTGAAGGAATTTTCTCAAGCTTGAGGGCGCAATTCACCCCATGAGGAGGAATTCCTTATACTTAGTATTTTTTTATCAACTTCCTCTCATACCTTGGGTGCATTTGGCACATGCTACTTCCATATTTCTTACTTAGAATTTTGTTCATGCCACCACCTCACCTTGGGCATATTTCATGCTTTCTCTTTTCAACTTCAACTTGGAAACCTTCAACGCCCCAGCTACCCCTTGCCATTCTATTTTTAACAAATTTTGGAGAAGTGTGTCTTTCCATGCATTTTCACCTGTTCTGAACTGGAGCTGGCGTGATTAGGCCTCTTGTGACCCTACTACCTTGTTTATACCTATTGTCCACGCTTGTCAGCTATTTTTAGCCACCCTGCCATTTTTAGTAAACCCTAAAATTGATTGACCTTTGTAGCTTCGTTTGACCTGAAATTTGTTCCACATGATCTTGATGCTTTACGTGACCTGTTCACACCTGCCTCTAGCATAGACCCGCTATTTATAGCCATGAAGTGACTTACTAAAAATAGTAAGTATTCAGATTGTGCTCAAATTTTGCCAGTGGGCAGCCTAAAAGATGTTGATTATGATGGTGTACTTCGTTTTGACAACTTCTGTGTTGCGCCCCCTATTTTTAGGCATAACAGTGGAAACCCTAATTTGACTTGCATGTGCCCTGAACGGTTTTCGTTTGACTTGATTTCTGATTGTATGTCGTTTTGCTTGCCGAACTGAAGTGTCGAGAGCTGCTGGAGTGAACCTGCTATTTATAGGAAGCGCCTGAAAAGTGATCAATCTGATGTCGGATGAGTTTGCATGTTAAACTGCCCGTGGGATCTCAAAAAACCCAGAAAAACCTAGAAAACAGGTCCACATTGGAGCACTGGCTAAAAATAGTAAGTACTTGAAAAATGGTCAACTCTACTTGCATGTCATACCGTTGCGAAGCTCTCAAAAAACCCATGAGGAATATCCCGACATGCACTAGAAAACTCTGCATGCAAACCCTAAAAATAGCCTTTGAAGGCTGAACTGTTGGAAGTCATCGTCTTGACTTGCATGTCATATCACTGTGAAGGTTTTGAAAAATCCATAATTATTCTCCAAACATGCATTGGGAAATCATACATGTGCACCCTGAAAATGGCTCTTGAAGCTTGAACTGCTAAAAATAGCAAGTTGTCAAAATTTGTTCAATTTTTGCGTGCAAGTACCTTGAGGTACTCTGAATGTGGTGGAACAGTTGGAATTCCAAAATCCTGCGGAAAAGGCCTCAAATTAGGTACTTACTAAAAATAGTAAGTTGTCAAATTTCAGTGAAAATTCAGTGGGATCCTGCCTTGAGCCTTCTGATTGTACTGTTGCGCTCAGATTTCGCTTTGATAACTTTATTTGACCTCAAACGAGCTTGAAGGATAAAAACCCTAATTTCGTAGACTTAGCAAATATTTCCAACTTAGGTCAAATGACGGGACATCCCCGTAAGGACAGAAAGACCAGAGAGAGAGAGAGACATAAAACCAAAGTCAAAAGACCATAATGGAGCAAAAATTAGGGGGTCTCCATCTTGAATGGGGTGATGTGTGAAAAGGTCACAACACCTCCTACTTAAGAACAAAACCTATAGGGAGCATTGAAGCGAGAGGAGAAGATACCAATATTCATACTATGAAGACCCCATCTTGGAGTCATGACGAAGATTACTCAAGATTACAAACCCACTGTCAATTGAGCAAGCGGATGAACAATATGGAGATCATTGTGAATTTGCAGAAATTTTAAATGAACCAAGGGAGAGGAGAGAATGTAATTGGGGAGAAATACTTGATTTTCAGTGGAACCTATGATAAGATAGTTTTAGCTTCCAAAATAATATCATCATTGTAGATCATATGCATAACCATCTAAGGAGTGTTTGATGCCTCATGGTTAGGATGATGAGTGAACTGTCAAGTTGCTACCAAAAGAGAATCATCAATTTCATTAACCTTAGAAATTGAATAAGAACTTTATCATGTTGATGGATTTAAGTTGCTAGATGGAATGATTGTGGAAATATAGAGTCATTGTTCTTGTGGTTCATTTTGTAGAAGCACAATCTGAAACACTCTCATTATTCTTGCATTAGCTTGGTGTAATTCTGTAAGAATCCCTTCCAGTATGTGTAGAATTTTGGCATTTGTTTTCAATTCGATAGATGTGTCATTTCATCAAATATAGTTTCAAAGATAGCACAAATTTATCTCAGTAACACAATGAAATGCTTGAAAGGATTCAACAACTGAACACCACTGTTACAATACTTCATACTTGACTGTCATTCACTAATATAAGAGAAAAAAGTAAAGCTACAGACCATGGCAAAGTCATCTGGATGATACTAAGGGACTGAAATACACTTATTGTGACTCAGAACTGTATTTCATATACATAGAGCAAGCATACTACTGACAGACTGAGCAATAACTGCGATTGTAGATGACTGACAGCAGTACTAAGCACAGCTATATCATTTCTTTGCAACCAATATTCAAACTAGCATTTCCATACATGAATTTCTGAGTATTGGATAACAGCAATATGTAACTCAGAATTACAATGCAAAATCAATACCCGGCACAGCACCCAGGAATGATGTGTTTCCTCCTTGAATAGCTCCGTCCAGCTTGTGTGACACAAAAGAAGCGCCCAGGTCTGATATGTATGCACTCAGGTCAGAAATGAAAAGCGCCCAGGTCTGAGATACATGCACAGGAAGCTTCCAACAATCCTTGTGGCCAGCTTAAGAGCACATTCAATGTCCAAACAAACCCTCGACTGAGCACAATAACCCAGATGTCTCCAGCAAATGAAAAGAAGCCTCACGTGAGGGTATTCTACTTTGCCACGACCTTCCAGGAGGTCTGAAACCAAACGCCCAGCTAGCAATTCACAATAACCTCAGAAAGATTTACGCCAAGATGAGGAATCCTCATGCCCATGAGATAGGAATATATAGCAACAGCAATAGAAGTCCCATGACCTGAGAATAATATTACCAATCAGCAGTATAAACCCACAGCTCCAAAGCTTGATAAAATAAAGTCTTCAATCTCAGATTTACAAAGATGAATCGCTAACTTCAAGTTTGTCTCCAAAGGAGACCCACAAACTTGCATTAATCGCCCAACTGGTAAACCTATATGATTTTCCCCACGAACCAGCTAGGGTAGAATCGTTTCACCACCAAAACCGGATGCCCTAGAGTTTCTCTTCCCCAAGACCAAGAACTTCAAAAAGCTTTTGAAAAGTGAAAGTGAGATAATAAACAAGCATAAAGCAAATGAGCTTCAAAAACCTCTTTTATATCTTTCACTTTAACTCCCGCTCAAAATAATAATAAAGTGACTTTATTAAGTTACTTTTTAGTTTTTTATTATCTCCAAAAGTCACCTTATAACATATTTAATTAATTATTTAACATTACCTTTTTAAATATACTTTTCCCACCAAGTAAAATATTAAATTAATTCCCTTTCCCCAATTTTAGCCTACGAGAAATAAATAGGCTAAAATGTCCTCTTGGGTGATCACTAAGAAGGGGACATTACAGTCCTCCCTTCCCGAGATTGCTTGCCCTCAAGCAACTATAAATTGGGATGTTGCAATATCTATTCTCCCTCTCAAGTTGCGTCTCCTGTTGGCAAGTCTCTCAATCTCATCAAATACTCCTTAATCACCTTGTTCCTCAATCTCCTGTCACGAGTATCAACAATTTCCTCGGGAACCAAAACCAGATGCCCCTCATCCAATGGAGGCAACTTTACTGATGAAGTAACCTGTTGCCCCAGAGCCTTCTTGAGGCATGAAACATGAAAGACATTGTGAATTTTACTATGCTCAAGCAACTTGTTGTGACCTATTTCACACATCGCCCCATTGCAAATGGGGACCCCCAGTTTCTTTTGGTTTCACCCTCTGCGTTGCAATTTCGTGAGTTCGGAATTTGAGTTTTGAGAGTCACTCTGGCCAAGTTGAGATTTTGAACCCGTTTATGTCCCTAAACGTCATGGAAGTGCTCGGAAGGTCCGAAAGACGAGGATCGCCTGTGCTTTCGGTCATTCTGACACTTCTAATTTTTTAGGGATTTTGCTTTTTTGCTTTTTGTTTTTTTTTATTTTTGGCATTTTTAGGCCATTCTAGAGTTCCTATTTTTTAGGGATGCTTTTTGCTTTTTCTATTTTTGGAAAGTTTCTATTTCGAGGTCCCACTGATCATGAAGTCAACATACCTCCAGAATGAGAGAAATCAACAAGGCAAATGGTGAAAAGATTGATGAAAAAAAGCAAAGTCTGAGGAACTCGCCAATGAGAGGAAATGGCAAACATCTTCCCAAGTCCCCCCTTGCCTCTGGCAAGCCAAAGGCAGGCACTGGCAGACCAAGCTCCAAGTCCGCGCTAGCACAAGTCTTGGAGAAACTCGCCAATGGAATGGTCAAGTGTGAAGTCCGCCATGTCTAAAGAGAGTATGAAGTCCGCCCTTGGAAAGAGAAGCATGAAGTCCGCCATAGAAGAGGAGTGGATGGCAAGACAAGGCACCAAGTTCGCCCTTGGAAAAGTCAAGTCAAAGTGCGCCCATGGCATGAGCAAGCCCAAGTCCGCCATAGGCAGGAAGAACACCAAGTCCGCCCAACTTTGGAAAAGGAGAAAATTTTCTAAGGCATTGATCAAAATACACCTAAAATTAGAGATGACCAAGCTAGTATGAAGTCCGCCCCTCAGCATGAAAGAAATTTCTAAGTCATGGATAAAAATGTGATTGGCAGAGAGACCATCAAGTCCGCCCAACATAGAGGAAATCAAAATTTTGACTAAGTATGAATGTCCCGAGAAGCTTGAAGTCCGCCCAAGAGGTTGAAGTTGGCAAAGAATAATGAAGTCACCTTGGCTAGATGGAATAACTGGAAAATTAAATATTTAGCCACGGATAAATAAAACTAGCCAAGTATCAATATTTTAAGGGGTTGGAAATTTAAATACTTCGGATATTTTTAATTATTTTCCGACACTTAGGGAAATTTATCTAAAATATTCAATGTTTAGAGAAAATGAGAAATAACTCAGGGAATAATCGATTTGCCTTACACGAATTTAAATTTTTCCTTGATTCGAAGATTAAATGAGTTGGAAAAATGGATTTAATATATCAATTTAATATTCTCCAACATTTTAAATTGTTCAACACTTAGGCAAATTTTAAAAAGAAAGAAAATCTGAAGATTTTGGCTAAAGGTGACACCTGGATAAAATTGGAAACATTTTTCCTTCATTCGAAGATTAAATGAGTTGGAAAATTGGATTTAGTATATCAATTTAATATTCTCCAACATTTTAAATTGTTCAACACTTAGGCAAATTTTAAAAGGAAAGAAAATCTGAAGATTTTGGCTGAAGGTGACGCCTGGATAAAATTGGAAACTTGCCTCAAGGATTTCGAAAAAGATTAGAAACTTGCCAAACGAAGAAAAGAACACAATTCTAAAATTCAAAAAAACTCAAGATAAAAGAAAGCAATTACTAAGAAAATCGCACTTCTCAGCCATATAATGAGTTTCAGCAACTCATTCTTCACAAGTTCGATCGAGAAGAAGTTTAGCTCTCTCAAATCTGCAAGAGATAAATTTTGGAAGAAGAAATATTGAGAGCAACATCAATTTTTCTCAGTAGAAGAGATAATTTTAAGCTAGAGGGTGTGATTTTTTTGAAGAAGTAAATTATTTCTTGGCTGAAAGGCGTACTTCTCAACAAGTTGGCGCACCTTTTCTTGGGCCTTTTGATTAAAATTTCAGAAGTTGGAATTGATTCGCAGCCAGAAGATATTCTTAAATGTTTGGAAATCGATCGGCTAGGCTCTTCTATTCTTTTTTAATCTTCTACAGTCATTCTGGCACAAGATTTTTCAAGCACTTAGCGAATTTCTCCACTTTCAGCTTGCTTTTTCGCAGAAATTCATATTTTAAACAAGTTGAAAATATAAATTTATCGGATAAAATCCCGGAGTAACCATATTTTTAAAATTCTTATATTAATGTTATTTATTTTTGTATTTGCAGGTTGATGACTGCCCGGGGAGAACCATCCAGACAAGCACAGATGAAGTTCGCCAGTAAGGGGCTATAGCCAGAGTCCAAAGTCAATTCCAAGTGGAAAAATATCACGGACACCAACCTCGGACACGTCGACTTCAAATAATTTAAAAAGAGGATGTACGAGCACAATGGATTCTTGCCAACGCCCATTGCCAGATGGATAATGAGGAATGGCATTGTTCAGGCTGTCGGATTCCCACAAGCAATTGAGTGTGCCGAACTAATGGTAGAGTGCGCCGTTCATTATAATGCGCAAGACAGGCAGATTGTTGCGCCTGACGGGAGGATACTAGCTCACCTCGGAGAGTTCGCTATACAAAAGGCCTTCGGCATCCCGACATATCACAAAACTAAGGAGGATGCAAAGAAATTATATGATGACAAACCTGACCTTTGCGCCGCAAATGTTAATAAATCGTGGCTGGAAAAACCAAGAGCTTTTGCCAACAAGATGCCCAAGAAGCTACTCTGCACGGACTTTAAAGAAGATTACGAAGACATCATCATCTTCCTAAATAGAGTAGTTGGCATTCCTCAGGGCGCGCCTTTCAAAACATGGATGTACTACTTCATCGAGGAAATCACTGAAGGGGTAGAGATGTTCAATTGGTCTCGTATGATAAGCAACAGCCTCCATGAGCAACTAGTCAATCTGGAAGAGACAAAGACATTTTGCATGAGTTCCTACGTCATTTACATGTTGGCTAGGACATACCGGTATGTAGGCTTGATTTGCAAAGGCATGGTTGGCAATGGAGAGAATGAGTTGAAGTCCTATGACTGCTATCCACAGTTGCAGCTAAGTGAGAAAGCCCATTTCAGACGGGCACATGACGCTTTCCTCATGTATATAACAAGAATACTTCAAGCAGGAACGCACCAAAGGCTGACTCACAAAGCCAAGAGTTTGATCGGCAAGTATGGATCTTGGTTCATCCAATACCCAAGGTACACGTACATCAGAGTCCAAGGATTCACTGGGAATCCCTACAGATTGCCCATCTTTCCTACCAACAAGATGGTCTTACTTGAGGTACTGAAACAGTTGGAAGAGTATCAGAGCTTCCAGAGAACAAAACAGAAGGTGGCAATTACTTTCCCCTTTTTCATCGGGAACATGCTGGAATCATGTCCATCGGCACAAGCAGTTGAGAGTGCCAAGTTGGAGATACAACGGTACACGTTCACTACATATCAGTCTAGAGAGAACTTTGACCCGCATCATCATATCAAGACTGTGGACGGGAGAAAGTACAGGCATAGAGTCAAGTTGGAGGACTTCTGGGCAGATGTTGCGGACGAATACGAGGTCAGACGGAGGCTGTGGTCCAGACTGCCGATGAGCTTGATCTGGACGACTGAACTTTGTCGAGTGCCAAATCAGCTTAAAGATGATGGAGAGCAAGTACAACCACGCTTTGACGAGAGTCGGCCTCTGCCTGCTGTAAAATGGTCAGAGTCCGAACATGCAGGTTTGAACACCTTGATGAGACCAGTAATCAAATACACTCAATGGTGGGTCGACCAACAGGTTCAGGAGCTAAGGTGGAGGAAGGTAACACTTACCTATGACAAATTGAGCGAGATGGAGTCTTACTCCTCAAATGCAGAAGCCTCCCATAGCATAGAATTAATAGAAACTACTACCTCCAGGAAAAGGAAAGAAGTAGCTGTGGACATAGAACTTGTTCAGAAACAAACAAGGATAGAGCCGTCACGCTCTGCCACATCCAAGAATATTGACGAGATATTGGCCACCATAGATGATTCATTGGCCAACATTGGAAATCCTCCCCCAATTCCCGAGGAGAATGTGGAGCCCATTCAGCCAAACGATGATGAGCTATGATGACCCCAACTGGCTCCCTCTCAAACCCCTATTTTTTTTGTTAATCTTTTGTGTTTTTAAGTTTTTTAGAGAATGTTTCTAGAGAGAAATAGAAGGGGCGGCAGCATATTAAAGCTCATAAAACAAGAATTTGAGCTAATAATGATCAAGTGTAAATGCAGAGAGTATTAAATAACCTTAACAATAAGATCACAAACGATAAACGTACCCGTAAGCCTCCAGATTATTTCTTAAGAAGTTATCCAAGCTTGCTAGCCGGAAATGGTGAAAACTGGCAAAATAGGATGCCGAAACTACAAATCTAACTTCTCCCCAACAAAAACTGGATGCAAGCAGTTTTGAAGGGTGGATGCCAAGAAAGGCGCACTAAAAGATGCAAGAAAGAAGGCAATTCAGCAAGAAGCTTCACACGCCTAACCTCTGGTAACACGTTTCCCAAGGCTGGAAAAGTACGACCAAGCAGGAAACTGGCAAAGGACACTACAAACTGTAGAAGAACCTGAAGGAGACACCTCTCATGAAGAAGCCCTCTTCTTTATTGTAAACTGAAAGAACCTGTACAGAAAATCCTGTTCAAAACACTATAGAACTCCTGAAGTGAAGCTCCCATGGTTGCAATCATTCAACTGATCTTTCACAGTTTCACAATCACCAATCTGTGAAGAATTGTCGCTCTCCAGAGATGAAATTCCTTGAAACCCTTGTCTCAGAGAAATCACGTTTTTAGCCAAAGCCAAAGAAAATGTCAAATAATCAATAATAGAGTTCGAATTTTCCCTTGGCTGCCTTATATGCTCAAAAAGGCATGCATTCCCAAAAGTGACGCCGTCCTCATTTTAAAATGTATTTTAAACTTTCAATAGTTTAATAATTAAATATTGGGCGCCCTTTTCAATAAAGTGTTTTAATTTTTCACATAAATAAAGTTAAGTGATACTTTATTATAAAATCAAGTTGACTTTATAATATTCCATTAAATAAAGTAAAACACTTTAATACATTGGAAAATTAATATCTCCCTCATAACTCAACATATCGACGTGTTATCAAAAGTTGTCAATCACTGCACTGCCAAGGCCTGTTGTGAGCCAATCACTGAACTCAAGGAATGGAAACGACAAAACCCACCAGATAAGGTCACTGACCCTCTAACCCAATCCTGTTAGCCTACAAGGGTCCACAAGATAGGCTAACTCCACTGCTCCTGAGACTGACTAGAGCGGGGACATCATAGTCCACCCTCCCCGAATTTGCTTGTCTGCAAACAAACTCAAAGCTAGATGTTGTAGAATACTGTCACCCTCCCAAGTAGCATCCTCTGCCGATAAATCTTTCCACTTCACCAGATATTCCCTGATAACCCGCCTTCGAAGATGACGCTCTCTAGACTCCAAAATGGCCTCAGGTATCAAAATCAACTTCCCCTCATCATCCAGGGGTGGTAAATTTGTAGAAGGAATCACTTGTTGTCCTAACACCTTCTTGAGGCGCGGCACATGGAATACATTGTGAACCTTGCAGTCCACTAGTAGATCCAACTCATAAGCCACTTCACCGACATGTCTGACAACCCTGAAAGGTCCATAATATTGTGGCTTGAGTTTCTCGGCACCCTTCTTACGAAAGGTGGATTGCCTATAAGGCTGTAACATCAGATACACCAAATCATCAATCACGAAAGATCGCTCCACTTGCCGTTGATCAGCATATTGCTTTTGCTGATTTTGAGCCTTCTGAATGTTCTCTCTGAGTGCTCTCATAATGTCCTGGTTCTCCTGTAATAGATCCCCAGCACTAGGTACTCTCTTGTCACTCAGCAACAAGTCTAGAAAACTCAAAGCATCATATTCATATAACGCTCGGTATGGTGTCATTTGAATACTCATGTGATGAGTGGTATTGTAGCAATACTCACAAGGGTATAACCAATTCACCCATGCCTTATGCTGGCCTGAACTGTAATTCCTCAAGTATCCCTCCACCAGTTTGTTGACTATCTCAATTTGCCCATTTGTCTGTGGGTGGTAGTTGGCGGTCAAAGTGAGTTATGTCCCGCAAAGTTTGAACAACTCCTGCCAAAAGTTACTCATAAACCTGCTATCTTTGTCACTGACTATGCTCCAAGGCAACCCGTGCAATCTAAATACCTCGCAAAAAAACAAGTCCGCCACCTGTGTAGTTGTGTGAGTAGTAGTGATTGGGAAGAAATGAGCATACTTCGTCAATCTATCTACTACCACAAAAATGTTGTCTTTCCCTTGAGCTTTCGGCAAGCCCATCGACAAGCATTCCCACTTCCTCTCAGGAATAGGAAGCAGTTGTAGTAATCCTGCAAGGTATGTATGTTCTTGCTTGTTATGCTGACAAACAAGGCATTCCCTGACATACTGAAGAACAAATGACTTGAGACCCTTCCATGAGAATCTCTCTCGTACCTACCTGTATGTCTTAAAGTAACCGGGATGTCTTGCCATAGGTGAATCGTGAAATGATCTCAATACCCTACCCCTCATCTCAGAACCTGGGACTAGAAATATCCTCCCTTTGTAAATGATAAGATCATCTACAAGTGAGTATTTGCTATCCTGTACTGTCCCATCCACTATGCTAGAAGCCCACGGGTTCTTAGCATACTCTGCTACTATCGTGTGTCTCCAGTCCTCAGCAATCTCTGTAATGGAACTCAAGTGTGGATGGCGAGATAATTCGTCAACAACCACATTCTATGTACCCTTGACATAGGAGATGTCAAAATCATAGGACTGAAACTTACTGACCCATTTCTGTTGTCTTTCATTCAAATCTCGCTGTCCTAGGAAATGTTTCAGACTATTGTGATCGGTTTTAACACAAAATTTACTACCAACCAAATATTGCCTGAACTTGGCCATTGCATGCATGATGGCCAACATCTCCTTATCGTAGATGTTGAAACTCCTCTCAGGACCTCTCAACTTCCTGCTCTCGAAAGCTATAGGGTGTCGATCCTACATAATGACTGCACCAAGACCCTCACCACTGGCATCATAGTGTAGCTCAAACGGCTTGGTGAAATCTGGCAATGCTAATACTCGACATGTAGTCATGAGAAGTTTAAACTTCTCAAAGCACGCCTGTGCTAAAGGTGTCCACATAAAGGCTCCCTTCTTTGTCAAATATGTTAGTGGCGCAGCATGTCGCGAGAATTCACTAACGAACCGACGATAGAAGGCGCATAATCCTACAAACCCCCTGAGTTGTGTCAACATCTCAGGTACAGGCCAATCAATGATAGCACAAACTTTTTCTAGATCCATACTAACTCCCTCTCTGCTGATGATGTGACCCAGGTACAAAAGTTCTGCCAAGCCCAAACAACACTTGGACTCCTTGGCATACAAGGACTCCCTATCAAGTATACTCAATACTACATCCAAGTGGGCTATGTGTTCCTCCCAAGACCTATTGTAAACCAGTATGTTGTCGAAGAACACTAAAATGAATTTCCTCAAGTGAGGATGGAAAACCCTGTTCATCATGAACTGAAAAGTGGCTAGAGCGTTGGTTAAACGGAATGGCATAACCAAGAAGTCATAATGTCCACAGTGACATCTAAAAGCGGTTTTCTCAATATCCTCCTCTCAGACTATAATCTGATGGTACCCTGTCCTCAAATCAATCTTCGAGAAATAGCAAGCTCAATGTAGCTCATCTATTAACTCGTCAATCTGCGGTATGGGATACCCGTTTTTGATAGTCTTTCTATTCAGCATCTTGTAGTCGATACACATTCTGAGTGTACCATCCATTTTCTTCACCAAAACAACTGATGAAGCAAAGGGAGACTTACTTGGCTTGATGTGCCCCATGGCTAAAAGTTCTTTTGTAATGTCCTTTACCCAGACTTGCCCTAAAATCCATTTGTTGATTAGGTTTAGGGTTTCTTCCTTCCAAATGAATGTTCTTTTTAATGAGGTAATCTTGGTCTGAAATCTGCATTCACCATATTAACCACATTTCCACAAACACATAAATCTATTAGCATTAATATCTAGATATCCAAAATATATGCATAATCATAAATGCAATTTTAACAATCAAAAGGAGTGCCTTGTATGGATCTTGCCCTGAAGCCTTTGTGTTGGGCACGGGAGGTTGCCTCTCGCAATCCTCCTTTCCCAACGGCTTAGTCCTTGCATATCCCCATACAAGACAGTACCTCAAAGACACTTGCCCTATTAGGACAAGGTGAAGTCCTACGATCCAAGGGCCTACGACCTACCACCCCTATAATAGTGTAGTTTCCTACAGTGGGACCTGTTGACGTGCTTTTTTATGACAACACCAACACAGAATAAAGTTGTCCAACGGTCACTCTATTCCCTCTTGATCAAAGTGTCCCACATGCTAAGATTGCTTGAAAGTTCATGTGTTCGACTCCAAGGTTCCTTTTATTGCGAATAGACTCAGTTGGTTGATGTGTTTTGCTGGATTATTCCAAGGGGACTTACGTAGTTGTTCGATTATGTGAAGCAGTTAGGACATGAAAGATTTGACAATATCGTTCTGGTATCTGGACTGACCCGGAAAATGCTGAATTAAAAAAAGGGATAGGGATAGGGATTCTACAAATCTACTTCTAAAGGGTGGAGGACGAGGATCGACTTAAACAATCTTCAAACCAAACTTTACTTTGTCTCCTTTCGGACAACTCCGACAAAGTTGGTGCAATCTTCAAAGGATGAGAAAGGTGTTCAAACTATGACACAACATGTTCATACCACCACTACGATGCATACAGACATATAAGCCACAATCGAAGTTAAGTGCCAATACTCCAGTTGACCACGCAAGGCGAACTTACCATCAGTAAGCCTACTAGTGGTATGGATGAAAGAAGATATGCTCAAATCATAACGCCACACTCCACAATTAACAACTACTTGCATAAACAAAGTCTACTCTACTCCATCCACTTGAATTGGAAAGACGAACAAGTCTTGCTAGCTACTCACAATAGAAGATAGAACCACCAAACAATGATAAATCTTTATATTATGAGAGTGTTCACAACAACTTCTTACAAAGTCTTCAATGGGAAGACTTCCTTTCCTCCTCAATCTAAGCTAACTTCTAAGCTAAATGCTATATGCCTTCTACTCTCGCTCTGATTCAATTCTTGATCTAATGTCTAATAATTTACAAATGAGGGGGGATGCCCCTTTTATAGCTAGCCCACTTCAACGGACGGCTCAGATTGAATTACAATGAAGGGCTCAGATCGAGCCACCTATGCCCAGATTAGGGTTTCTGCCCTAAAAACCGCCACAGAGAGGAGTGGGCAATGAATGCACAGAATATTCTCCACTCCCCTGCAGGAATCATAATGAGCAATTAATGCCCACTACCATCATCAAGAAGATCCTCATCAAGCAGGGCGTTCCCACTGGCCTTCTCCCGGATAGCAAACTCGATCAACCGGGCCAATACCGCTTCAACCTCCTGGGCAGAAATCGGTGAAATGTGGTTGAGTTGGAACTCCAAGACCGCTACCTTCTGTCCGTGCCGGATGTAAGACTTCTTCCATGCCGCTAAGGCGTCCTGGGTATGCTGAATAATACTAGAGAAAGTGGAGACATTCTCAAAGTCATCCAGGACAAGCGACCTCGCAGCTAAGAAGAATGGAGCCAGTTTATCTTTCAAGCCATTAGCAGTTATTTCCTCTTGGGTCAACTTTCTAGCAAATATGGCTTCTAATGTATTAAGGACTCCTTCCAAGATGTTACCCATTGCTTTCTTCACTCTGGCTGAATCTGACCTTGCTGCATCGTGAAATCCACGGCCTGTGACCACCGAGGAGTAACAGCTGGTGAAATCATACCTGTCACCCCTCTGAATTACACCTCCATCCACCAGGGTTTCTAGAGGTATATGCATCAAAGCCCCCAAACGAAGTACAGTCTTCGTTTGATAGATGCGACTATCATCCCAGGCCTGATCCACTATGTCAATCCGTGCCAAAATACTTGAGGCCTGTTGATAAGCATCGGCGAGGTCCTCCGTGAATTTCCCTGTCTCAGTACGAACGTGGCTACCCCACTTGTCCGCTTCTGCTTCCATCTTCTTTAAATCCTCTAAGCCAACAACTGACTCCCTCGGAAGCTCTGGTGGGCGTTCTACTGTTGGGTTTGCCGGTTCACCTGGACGTGCTAGACTCTGCACATATCCTATCAAGGTTTTGTGCTCCTTCTTCAATTTCTTATACTTCCCTTCCGTGCGGAGCAACTGATCCTTCAGCGCCTGATAGCAGTTATCGAACTCCTCGACAATTTGGGCCCCCGTAGGACGACCCAACTCCACGGTGGTGATCACATAGTTCTCGGGCCTCTCCTCAGCTCGATCATACTCCTCCCTCGGAACAGCCACCTGAAGCGTGCGAGAGCCTGACTCATCAGTCGAGATCTTTGAAAACTTCCTGGCCCTTTTCTTTTATGGTGGCGCACTGATCCTCCTAAGGAACTCCTCCATCTCGATGGCCGGATCCGTATCATCCTCGGGTTCTCTTCTCATTCTGTCTAAAAGCCAATCCGGCACCGTCTGCTGCGGATTGCAAATGACGAGGGGTTGTTCTTCTGTTGCCTCCACCTCGTGTACCTCTTCTCTTCTTGCACTGCTATGCTCGGGCTCATCATCTTCCACGAGCTGCGTATCTCCGGACCCTTGGGTTCCCTGTTCTGTGTTTTCCTCTTCCTCCAATGTCATGTCCAACATCTGTTGGAAACGAGTGTCAGCCACTGTTTCATCTTCTTCTTCTTGTTGGCCAGCCCTGGATACACTAACGCTTATACTATCTGATTCTCGGATGTTGGGTTGATCCACCTCCTCAAGCTCCCGCTCCTCACCCAATCCTGCCCTCTGATCAGCAAATAATGAAATTACTCTCAAACTCGAAGACTGAGTTTGTGAGTGCATAGGTGATGCTTGTTCCATCCTCAACGGTATCGGCTGGGTTGGTACTTCTACTTGTGCTTCCGGTGTTTGAGCAACCTGTTTTCCCCTTCTCACCGATAGCGGCCTTGGGTCACCCATCAAGCTATAAGTAAGGGCGATCGATCTGCTCTTAAGTCTGCATACATGTCTATCGACCCAAGCCCTTGTGAAAGTCAACACCAGAATAGAGAGCGTGTCCAAGTCCATGATTTCTGGCTCGGACCAATCAGGTGGTGGGACAGGAGTATCCCTAACTGAACCATAGTCGGGTTGCATAACGTTGACATCCTCTTCCACCTGGTCGGGAACTGGAATGATCTCACATTCCCTGATCAATTTGAGGGGAAGCCTGGAAAACATCCTTTTCTTTATCTCAACCTCATCAACAGCATTTGCCCAAAAGTCTTCAATGTGGGCCTTGTGTCGGTACTCAACGTTCTGTATTATTCGGATGTTTCTGTACGGATCAAAATCCTGTCTGTCTGTGTGATACGACAGATGATAGAATTGCAGCTCATCCTCTGCCTCTCGAACTGCCTGCAAGGAGGGACACACCTCAGTGGAGTTTCCCATGGCAATAGGAAAGTCAAGTCCACCCTTCTTCTTCTTTTTCTGAATCTTGTCATAGGCGATCAACTGCCTAGATATTTCCAGCATTATAAGGTGATCGGTGGGGTACCTCGATAGCCGGTATGGATACGAAGTGAACCTCTGCAGCCTAATGTAAGTGAATTTCGGAAATTGGATGAGCCAATATCCGTATTCCTCGATCAATGCTTGTGCCTCTTTGGATACGCTTTGCTGCGTTCTCCGCTGATGGGTCCTCGTGATGTGCATTGTGAATGCATCATTAGCCCGTTTGTAACTGGCAGGGTTAGCTAGATGCAACTGTGTGCAGGCCTCATGGATTTTGAACTGATCAGGTGCACAACCTATTAGCTCCTTGTATGTAATTCCTCGATACTTGGTCATTCTTGCCAGCATATATATCACATACGAGCTCATGTAAAAGGTTTCCGTCCCCTTCAGGCTCCTGAACTGCTCATCTATATTATCACTGATCATTCTTGCCCAGTCAATGCATTCCTTTCCCTCCAATATGATCTCGATGAAGTAGAACATCCAAGGCTCGAAGAAGTAGGCTTGTGCACTCCCATTTATTCGGCTCAACATCATCATCAAGTCGCAGTATTCCTATTTTACATCTTCGGCAATTATCTGCTTTGGGAGTCTAGTGCGAGGTGGCTTTGGCTTTTGCATCTAAACTTTGTTGATGACCGCAGCAACCCTCTCGAAGGAGGTGGAGTACATTTTATCCGCCCTCTCCTTTGATCTGTATAGCATCTTCTCGGCAGTAGGAATCCCAAATGCCTCTCCGATGGCATCTAGCGTGAAGTTGGCAAGTAATTTGCCATCCGGCGAGACAATGGTTCTACGCTCCGGCTTGTAGTGGTTTGCACACTCCATAATTAGCTCCGGGCACTGAATTGCTGGTGGAAAACCAGCGGCTGCATAGATACCACTCTTCATGATGTTATGTGTCGTGACTGATGGTTGATGGCCTCCCAGTCCGTACATCCTAGACTTGAGTGCATTTAGATTAAATGACCCGAGGTTGGTGTCACTTAACCCTGCCAGCTTGGAGACAACTGCCGACTTTGGAAGAACTGACTTGGCGAGCCTTTTAATCATTGCCTGCCGTGATGAGCTAGCCTTGGCCGTTTCGGTGTTTGCAGCTCTGCCTGCGGCTTTGCTTGTTCCAGCAACATCCTTTGCCGGGATGAGCTAGCCTTGGCCGTTCCGGTGTTTGCAGCTCTGCCTGCGGTTCTGCTTGTTCCAGCAACATCCTTTGCTCCAGCCATCTGCAAAATAGAATAACAATAAGTTAGCTTGCAGATTTATAATAAAATAAATAGCCTTCGAAGCGACTGCGGACGTGGAGCTAGCTTTTGGAAATAAAATTCTTCAGCATAATTATCTAACTCCAAACCTCAAACTGTATAAAAGCTCTGAGGTTATAAAGAAGCTTCCAACAACTGCACTTCTGACTAGCGAAGAAAATCACAGCCAACTACTAACTTTCAGCAATGTGGTTATTTCCTCAGCAGAAAATAAATTAAATCCTTCTCCTCAACTTCCGTCAACTTCAGCAACTTCCAACTTCTTCTCAGCAATTAACTTCCGGCAGCTCGAATAAATAAAATCTGCAACAACTCAACTTTCGTGCAACTTCAATATTCAGCAACTTCGAAGTAAATCCTCAGCACACAATAAACTTCTGCAACTCAATGCTCTGCAGCAACTTCAGAAGATAAATCTTCCAGCAACTCCGAAAATCAACTTCAACCTTCAACTTCGAAATTGCAGCAACAAACTTTTAGCTTTTCGAAAGAAAGAGTCTCGGCAAATGAAAAAATTTCTCCAGCACTTCGCACTTTCAGCAACTCAACACTCCGAAATAAAATAAACTCTCAAAGAATTTCTCTCCTCAACAACTTCAAAAATACTTCAATCTCTCAAGAACTTCTTCAGCAACTTCAACTTCGAAAAAAGTGAGGAGAAATGAGAGAAGAGACTGTTTAAATAATTCTTCTTGAAGAATCCTACCAAGTAAGGCTGGGGCTGTTTTTAGCACCCTCATCAATTCTCCACTCTCTTCGTTCGGAATCTTCTAATTCAAGCGCAGTAGTGGGCTAGTCGTCAGCCAGTCATTATGGCAATTGCCATTAATAAGGATTCCTTCCTTGTAAAAATTCGAATTTTTCCTCTTGGTCTGCCAGTTAACTCTTGGTGATTTGAACAACTCGCGAGAAAAATCACTTGATTCGGTTTAAAATCCCACTTTAAAATCTCGCAGTGTCTAATTGAATTCAACTCGAAAAATTCGTGAGAGTTGTAAATTTATTTCCAACTTTTAAAATGTTTGTCATTTAAATCCTCTATTTCATAAAATTTGCCTTAGACATTTTAAATTTTCTCTTTAAAATATTCAACTCCGGGTGATTTAAAATCACTTGCATGCTCGAAATAATTCATCCTCTAAGATTTAACTTCCGTCAGGAAAATAATCTAGGCAAAACGAATTTCCTCTGAAAATATTAAAATTTCCCTTAGGAAATTAATTTTCAAACTCTGTTAACCCATGGGTGCCTTTTGAACGGGTTCATTTGATTTTCACTTAGAAAATATTTTATCAAGTCGTCAACCCCGTTTAAATGTCTGGAAAATTTTCATGTTCACCCACTCTTTCCGTTTATTCAAATTTTCAAATTCTCATGCCTTAGGAATTTCTCCACTTCACACATTTGATAGAAAATTTAAATCTTTACCTCCCCTTAGGCGTATATTTCCCCTTGGCATTTTATTTTATTTAATTAAAAATTTCCATACCTTAGAAATTTTATTAACATTCTCCTCCTCCCTTGGGCGTATTTTAACTAGGCGAGCTTTAAATTTCCACGCCTTAGGAAGTATTTTCCATCACCACTTACCTTGAGGGCGCATTTCCACTAGGCAACTTTTATTTTCGTGCCTTAGAATATTTCTAGACTTCTATTCCTCCTTTTGACTGGGGGTGCATTTTGACCTTGAAGCTTTTATTTTTTTGCCTTAGGCGTTTTTTTTTTTAACATTTTCAATATCTTGAAGGTGGGCGCATATGAGGTGATGTGCTTTCATGTGAGGGCGCATTTCTACCCCTCCACTTTCGTTTCAATGCCTTAGGCGTTTTCCTTTTACTTAACCCCTTGGGCGCATTTACTAGGCCAAGCTTTCACTTGAGGGCGCATTTTATAGGGTGAACTTTTGTTTTACACGCCTTAGAACTTTTTCAAGGCATCATCACAAGGTGGGCGCAAATGAGGTGATGTGCTTTCATTCTATGCCTTAGCATATTCTCCACGCCTTAGACTTTTTGAGCAACTCATCAAGGTGGGCGCATATGAGGTGATGTGCTTTCATTCTATGCCTTAGGCGTTTTTTAGGCTCCAAGAACCTTGGGCGCATATGAGAGAGGAGCTTGGGCGCATTTTACACCTTATACTTTCATTTCCATGCCTTAGCTGCTTTCTCACACACTTGAGGGCGCATTTTAACTCTTCCCACTTACCTTGAGGGCGCATTTTGCCATGGCTACTTCCACTTTGCCTTGGGCGCAAATGAGGGGTGGAGCTTCCATGTGAGGGCGCAAATGAGACCCCATGCTTTTGTTTTATGCCTTAGCCACCTTTTCTACTAGGCCACATCCTCCTTGGGCGCATTTTGATGGAGGAGCTCCAAGATGAGGGCGCATTTTAACTAGCTTACTTTTATTTTTGTGACTTAGGCATTTTTCACATGCAAGCTTTGACTTGAGGGCGCATTTCATGGGGTGAGCTTTCGTTTTTGCCTTAGACAATCTTCACACACTTAGAATTTTGCTTGAGGGCGCATTTTCCAGGGGCAACTTCCATTTGAACACTTAGAAACTTTTTCATACCTCTGCCTGCCTTCATCTTCACCGTCTATTTTGGGTAAGTCAGGCTATTTTTAGAAAGGCCCTTGATTTTCGACCCATATAGCTTCGTTTTGCCTGAAAATTTCACCATCTGATCTTCTTCGCCTTGTGAACTCGTTTCGCCAGTCCCACATGTCAACCTGCTATTTATAGCCACCAGCTATTTATAGTAAGTCCTTGATTTTCTGACTTCAGTAGCTCCGTTTGGCCTGAAAATTGCAACACCTGATCCTGATAACGTGAGTGTCGTTCTGATGCCAACCTCGGGTGCAGACCTGCTATTTATAGCCATGCCCTAACTTACTAAAAATAGTAAGTTCTCCGATTCTGCTCAAATTTTGCCAGCAAGTGCCTTGAAGTGTGCTGACATGGGTGGGGTACTCCGTCTTGACTATTTTTGGACTTCACCCACTATAAAAGTGGAAACCCTAATTTGACTTGCATGTATCCCGAACGGTCTCCGTTTGACTTCGTTCCTTCCGCATGTCGTTCTACTTGCTGAACTGGGGTGTTGGGCGGCTGCCAGAGTGTACCTACTAAAAATAGAAACTGCCTGAAAAGTGACTCATCCACTGCCGGATGGTTTTGCATGTCATATTGCCCGTGGGATCTCAAGAAACCCAGAAAAACCCAAAAAACTGGTCTGCATGCATGCACTGGCTAAAAATAGTAAGTCCTCAAAACTTGATCTTCTCCGCTCGCATGTCACATTGTTGCAAAGCTCTCGAAAAACCCATAAAGAAAACCCGACATGCGTTGAAAAACACTGCATGCAAACCCTAAAAATAGCCTCCGAAGGCTGAACTCTGAAAGTGATCGTCTCGGTTTGCATGTTATATCGTTGCGAAGGTTTCGAGAAACCCAGAAGTAGTCTCCGGACATGCAATGAAGAATCATATGTTTGACCCTTGAAAATGGCTCCTGAAGCCTGAACTGCTAAAAATAGCAAATTGTCCGATCTGGCTCACAATTTACGTGCAAGCAGCTTGATGTTACCTGAATGTGTCGAAGTTGATAAAATTCCAAAATCCTGCTGAAACAGTCCCCGGTTGAGTACTTACTATAAATAGTAAGTTGTCAAAATACAGTGAAAATTTAGGGGGACTCTGCTGGAAGCCTTCTGACTGCTGTACTGAGCTTGGATTTCAATTTTATAACTCAGTTTGACCTTTAATAAGCCTGAAGGATGAAAACCCTAATTACACAGACTTAACCAATACTTTAACCTAGGTCAAACGACAGGACATCCCCGGAAGGACCAGAGATAGAGAGAGAGACGCACCAAAGCCAAAAGACCAGAATGGAGCAAAAATTAGGGGGTCCCCATCTGAATGGGGTGATGTGTGAAAAAGGTCACAACAGGACCCCCACCTCTCTATGTCTAACCCGTTCCTTGGCCTACGAACATGAGAGGGGGGTTTTTAGGCTATCCACTTGGACTCTACTTCACCTGCCTAAGAGGGTACCAATCACGGAGAAAACAATCTTTACACAATCAGATATATTTGCATTCATCCAAGATCTATTTCATGCCTATAATCAAATATATTTCCATGTATCAATGATTCTTTAAGTTCATTATTTCCTACAATGATTCTCATTATGATAAGATTAAAGAAAGCATTATATCAATAATCAAATTAGCAATATCTATTTCTTATATTCAAAATATGCTAAATATTATTGCTAAGTGAGTACATCACCTGATCAGCTATGTCTTCCCATGTCTCCTTATTCCTTAATCGTCTTCCTTCAACCGTACATTTAATCATAGGATGAGGACAATTCATAATAATACATAATCTACTTATGTTTATATTAAAGAGTCATCACTAATTATAAGTATCATTATTGCCTAATTGTGAATATATACATATGTTTGTATAATATATATATGTATATGTATATAATTATTCCTTATTCATATCAATTAGTATTCATATATATGTTTATTCATATATTATTCATTGTTCAATTATATTAGTATTCATTATTCATTATTCATATATTATTACTTATTCAATTATTATTCTTTCCTTATATTAGTATTTATATATTCTTTATTCGTTATAAAATTTATCCACATTCATGCACATATACCTGTATGCCCATTAAATAATATATACATATTTAATGGCTCTATATTCCAATGCATAACAATCATTGTTGCTGCTGTTCTGAATTGCAGATTGTATTTCTCAATGTTTTTCCCTCTTCCTTATTTTCCTTCCTTCTATTTATACCATTCAAGGTAGGTGACTCATGGGGGGGAATGTATTGTTTGGTGAAAGAGGTGACTTTTCATAAAATATATCCCTTTTGTTAGGCTTATTATCACAATAATATCTTTGTTTTGAAAATAATATATTATTACTAATAATTATGATATTTCAAATTGTATACTTATTTTGATGTTTTATTGAACATATTTTAACATTAAGGCATAATTATAAAACCAATTTGCTAATACCTTATTATTATTTTATTCTAATGTTTTACAATCTTTGATATGTAATGATTATAATATTTATTTATTATTATTACTTTTGAGATTAAGTTATTTAATACTAGAATGTAATAATAATAATTTGCCTATATATTATTATTATATTTGTTATTTCATATTTTTATATTGATATGGTACACATTTATTTTATATTTAACATTAATATTGCTATTTATTTTATATATTCTATTAATAATATTTAAATTGCTAATGTTTGTATTTCAATATTATATTTGATGATTGTAATAGTATATTGTGATAATTATAATTTCTAATTTTTTTCTTTTTATAATTTTAATATATTTTGTTATTTATTTGCATTTTCTTATGCAAATTGCATTTAAATGTTTGAGGTTATTTATTTATTTATTTATTTATTTTTGTGTTGCTATTTTGGGGACATGACAACTTTGATAGTCTTTTCAATTTCATCTTTTAAACTCTTGGGGTGTCGTTAAGGAGTGATCATGATAGGTTTTGTGCCCTTATCCAACTCTATAATATGCTCAATACCTCTATCAGGAGGTCTACCTGGTGGAATAGCACTAAAAACCTTCGCATGCTTGACTCGGAGTGCTTGAACATCTGGATGAACATTTGGATGATAAGGAGATTCTTGCAGCTCCTTCTGTGAAGGCATTATCTTGCATTCAGCTGGCCAATCCACCAAGTCGTGCCGAATCAATCTTTCCACTCTTCTGAGTGAAATAGAAGGGGCGACAGCATATTAAAGCTCTTAAACAAGAATCTCAGCTAATAATGATCAAGTGTAAATGCAGAAAGTATTAAATAACCTTAACAATAAGATCACAAACGATAAACGTACCCGTAAGCCTCCAGATTATTTCATTAAGAAGTTATCCAAGCTTGCCAACCGGAAATGGTGAAAACTGGCAAAATAGGATGCCGGAACTACAAATCTGACTTCTCCCCAACAGAAACTGGATGCAAGCAGTTTTGAAGGGTGGACGCCAAGAAAGGGGCACTAAAAGATGCAAGAAAGAAGGCGATTCAGCAAGAAGCTTCACACGCCTAACCTCTAGAAACACATTTCCCAAGGCTGGAAAAGTACGGCCAAGCAGGAAACTAGCAAAGGACACTGCAAATTGTAGAAGAACCTGAAGGAGACGCCTCTCATGAAGAAGCCCTCTTCTTTATTGTAAACTAAAAGAACCTATACAGAAAATCCTGTTCAAAACACTGTAGAACTCCTGAAGTGAAGCTCCCATGGTTGCAATCATTCAACTGATCTTTCACACTCTCACAATCACCAATCTGTGAAGAATTGTCGCTCTCCAGAGATGAAATTCCTTGAAACCCTTGTCTCAGAGAAATCACGTTTTTAGCCAAAGCCAGAGAAAATGTCAAATAATCAATAATAGAGTTCGAGTTTTCCCTTGGCTGCCTTATATGCTCAAAAAGGCACGCATTCCCAAAAGTGACGCCGTCCTCATTTTAAAATGTATTTTAAACTTTCAATAGTTTAATAATTAAATATTGGGCGCCCTTTTCAATAAAGTGTTTTAATTTTTCACATAAATAAAGTTAAGTGATACTTTATTATAAAATCAAGTTGACTTTATAATATTCCATTAAATAAAGTAAAACACTTTAATACATTGGAAAATTAATATCTCCCTCATAACTCAACATATCGATGTGTCGTCAACAGTTGTCAATCACTGCACTGCCAAAGCCTGTTCTGAGCCAATCACTAAACTCAAGGAATGGAAGCGACAAAACCCACCAAATAAGGTCACTGACCCTCTAACCCAATCCTATTAGCCTACAAGGGTCCACGAGATAGGCTAACTCCACTGCTCCTGAGACTAACTAGAGCAGAGACATCACATGAGCCACCATCCCCCACCGGCACAGAAATACTTGGCTCAGATGATGAGATGGGCGCCCAAAATGATGATTTTTCAGGAGGGAATGATTTCAGCCATCAAAGGAATCTTGGATGTTCTGAACAGAGAAAATGTGCAGGAGGAAGATGGCATAGAACAGCTCATGATTCCTTATTGGTTGAAGGAGAGAATGAAGATACAGGCACCAGTCGAGACACAGGAAGAAGATGATGCTACAGATTTCTTAGCCAGACTTGAGCAAGTTTCAGTCAGGAAGTCGGCTAGGAAGTTTTCCACTATATAAAGGGATGAAGTTGGCAATCGGTCTGTACAGATTGCAGAGCCAACGGTGGACAAGCCGCTAGAGGATATAGCTCCACATGAATATGCTGTCCATACCATCGACTTGGGCCCAACCAAAAAAGGCCAAGAAGTTGAAGATTTGGACAACTCAGTGTCCACTATCAAGGCAAGGTTGGGAAAGGAAGTCGCAAAGAGGAATTCCTTGAGTGCTTGAAAGAATGCATACAACATCTGACCAAGCCGCTTGATCAAGATAATACAGTAGCTCCTCTTCTCCCGAATCCTTCACAGGAAACAGCTAAGCACATGGAAGAAGACATGGTCATAGCCAAGGAAGCCAAAGAGTGGATAGTGGTTAAGGGCGCAGAAGCAGATACATTCCTGCAAAGGTTGACATTAGTCTATGGGCAGGCTACCTCATTGCTTTCCAGACTGACTGCCATGGCAGAAGTTTGGGATAGTCTTTTGGATATTCAGGAGAGGATAATTTTGTGCCTCAGAGTTCTGAAAGGAGTCCCAAAGCAAGAGCTGATTGACGGAGACATCATTGCGGCAAGCGCAGCTTATGATTTTCATACTTGGTATTGGGCTTTGATGACACGAGACGAAGTCTTGGAAAGGGCGAGGTCTGACGGGATCAAAGTGGAGGAACAGGTTAAGGAGATCCAGAATAAAATCTTCAACATAACTGCTGACCTGTTAGGCAAAGAGGTCATACGGGAAAACGATTTATAGTTGGAAGGTTTGAAGAATAAAGTTCAAGAAAACTTATTTTCTATCACGAGGCCTATCTTAAGACAGAGATGGATTAGAATGGCGAATTTCTCAGCCATCCGGGAAGCCTTTGTGAGGATTGAGCCTGAATGGGAAAGCATCTTTTCCAGGTTCGCCGAGAGCTTAGACGAGGTGGAGTTTAGGATCGGCATGTTCCCACAAGTCACTATGGAAGAGGTTGTCTTGGTTGTGTCTAGATTTATTGAACACACAGCAACTCGAGAGGATAGGGATGTACTTCCTTGAAAGTAGCCCCAGGCGCCACTTCACTATCTGTCAACTCATTGTTTACTAATGTCATTTGGGAAACCCTAATTAGGGTTTAATTGTTTTAATCTTGGTCGTTGGCTTGTTTTAATCTGGGCCATTCGTTTATTTTATGAAACTCTATATAAACTTGTGTACTCTCATTTGCAATTTGTGAAGTGGGTAGTATGAAATTGTTTTGTTATGCCATTTCCATTAATAAAAGCTCTTATGCATGATTTGCTTTGAATCACTTTTATTTTCAAGTGGTGTGCAAGGTTTACATATCTCCTTCAACACTTAGATTAAAGTTAGATTAGAATTTTCATTTGAATGTTTGTTAGTAAATGAAAGATTTGATAGTGGTGATTGGTGAAATCTAGCTCATACTTTCTTTGGATAGATGATTTGTATCCAATGTGTAAAGTTAGCCTCAGCTCTTAAATTGTGGATGCTTAACTTCAATATATTTCTTTTTAGCATATTTTATCCTTTCTCTTTCGTGTATTCGCAATTGGCTCATAAGCAGTGAAGCTCATTTGGGTTTGAGAATTATAGGGGTGATTAAGTAGGATTTAAGATTTTTCACCTGCCACGACTTCTCCCAAGAGACCTCAATGACTTAGAGCAGTCAATTATGTGTGTAGAATATAGTAATCGTGAGACTTGGTGTCGAGACACAATAGATGATTCCCTTCCGAGTCAAGTACAAATCCTAACCAAATGATAAAACTCGAAAGAACAACCTTGGATTCTAAAGCGCTTCCTGAATGACACAACACCCCCTTCGCAAATGGGATCCCCTTTATTCTCAACTAAACTAAGCAACAGCTAAACTAAGGAAAACAAAGCGGACCAAGCCAAGAAAAAACGGAAATGAAAACCTATTCTAACAGGACAAAATTTTGAATGAACAAGACCTGAAGGACAAAAATATATACAACACCTCACATGATTTCTTAGGACATTCAGCGGCAGCACAACAACAGTGATAGTGCGGAGCCTAGCAAACTTGTCTTTGAACTCAGAAAAGTAATCTTTCACAATACAAATCTCAAACTCAAGCAAAACTTCATGAAAGATTAGCAATTGAGGAAACTCATCTAGACCGTGATTAATCCACAAGCAAGTTGTCTTTCCTAGACCTCCATAATCAAATTCATAACTTTCAAAATCAAGAGCAAGGAAAGAGACAACATGGTGTTCTTCGTGTTTGAATGGAGACTCTTGATTGTTGTGCATCGTCCTACCGCGTGAAGAGACATTCCAAACATCCTCTGAAGGTCGTCATTGGTGATGTGTGGTTCCATTTTGTAAGAGACCAGGTGTCTCTCAACCCAATCACTGACTGAAAACTACTGTATTTTTGTTTGTTTTCTGATTTTTTGATTTTTTTTGTGGTTTTTGCAGCAAATAGGGATTTGCGATTTTGAGAAATAAATGTAAATAAATAGTAAAGCATGAAATGACTTCCAGAGCAATGGCAGATGATTTTATTATCACTATTGAACAAACTACAATATTATTCCGGAGACAAATAGAAGTAATCAGATGATATTATTTAAAGAACCTGATTATTACTTGCAGCCGCCTGATTATTATTTGCAGCAATGCACACAACTGAAGAACATCAGTATAACATGAAATGCAACCTTTTCCTCAGCCAAGAAGATGCCAAATATAAATCACTATAGCACGGGTACTATTCACGTCATTGTAGCGTGGGCACTATTCACGTCACTGTAGCACAGGCACTATTCACATCACTATAGCAGCAGATCAATAATTCTGATTTTTTCTTCTGCAATGATGATTATTTCAACAAATTAAAATCTGCTCCTCAAACCCTTGATGATTCTTCTCCAATAAGCACAAATATGACTTCTGAATAAAGTCACCCTGATACACAAGCTTCAACCGGTATTTCACAGCCTTAGTATGTCAGATTCTGAAGAGGGAACGTTCTCCAAAATCAATGTCTGCAGAAACCCTTGTTTCACAAACCCCAATGTTCTCAGAGAGAAAATAAGACAAATAATAATAATCATCAATGAATTCGATTTGTCTTTGAGGAAATATATACCTCTTCTCAAAAGTTCGACCCTTTTCATAAATCATTTAAAATCCATTTAAATGATATAAATTCGCCTTTTTTAGACTTAGGCATTTTATTTAATAAAAGGCGTCCCACTTAAATAAGTAATGAATACTTATTTAATTATAACATTTCACCTTTATTATAAAGTATTAAATACTTTATAATTCGCCCTTTAATAACATTTTAATATTTCATTAAAGTGACTTTATAATATAAAGTCAAATTAATAATCTTTTTAAATAATTATCAAATCCTCCGATAATCATTGTTTGCTCATCAAATCATCCAACTGGGTCGAAACTGAGTTGACCAACTAAAAAAGGTGCCCTGCCAGAAATAGTAACCCCTGTCTGCCTGACTTACTAAAAATAGTAAGTATCTAAAAAACACTCTGTGAGAGTCTGCAAAGGCCCAAACCTAAATCAATCGATGGAGTAAGGTTCCCGAATGTAGGATACTACCTCAAGTGATCCTCTATACATGTCTGTCAGCCTGCGAGGATCAGAATGATAGGCTAACCTCTGAACCAGCTGCACTATCTAGGAAGGGGACATTACACATTTGCATCTATGACATAAAAATTTTTACTTGTTGATTCATCTTGAGACCTTCTTGGAAGTAGACTCGGCGCCCCTTCGAATTTTTCATCATTCTTTGCTTTATCAGGTGGTACTTTGCCTTCAAGTTGACATTCTTCTTTTATCCATTCATCTTCAAGCGGTCGCAATTGGTGATACAATACTTCATTTTCACCAACATCATGCTCATGGAATTCTGACTCATCCTTGAAACCCAAGAACAATTCCTCTGTATCCTAATGCTGAATACACCAAGCATCCTTGTGCACATTTGTAAGTGTGTCCTCAAAAATTAAGGATTCCTTAATAAGCTAGTTCTCAAATATATAGGGTAGCGCCCCTTCAAATTGTTTTGTTTGTGGGTGGGAGGCGGGACATTTGAAATGTGATGACTGTTCTCCATATACTTCCCTTGATGTCACATCCTGCTCACCAATTTGCCCATCCTTTTCATCACCTTCTCCAAGGGTACTTGAAATTTCTTTTCTTATAACAGCCTGCAACTCTTCATTTGGATCTTCTATTTGTGGTGCGGATGAATACTCAACAAGAATCTTCTCTTTCACTTGGATCGAAGCATCAAGTGATAGGTCTTCGTGACAATTTTCCGAACCTTGATCATTGCCCACAATTTCTTCATTCTCTTGAACGTCTTCTATTGTTTCCACGCCTTCTTCCTTTGGCGCAATGTCCGGAACTTCATTTCCAACTGCAATTTCTTTTGGCTCAATCGTGCTATCTTCTTGAAAATTACCCCCTTGATTGTCGCATGATGTGGTACTATGCTTCTCCGGAAAAGTTTCATCCATCACAGCTGTGAGGTGCATCTCCCTCGTTTTATCTTCTAGGCATTCCTCCTTTGGTCCAAGGTATGCCGGCGAAATGTGTGCCTCTGAAAATTTTGCATTGCATATACTTGGATGTTCCAACCATCCTAACTAATGTTGCACTTGGCTAATGGCCTCCTTGCACAATTGACAAGTGGATTTTGAATGCCTCTCATTGTGAATTCTACACCAGCCAGTCAACAGGATGCATTCCACGGGCACCTTTTCAATGCTCAATTGCTTCTTGCTTATTTCTTTGTATCTCTCAAAGAGTTCACTGAGGCTTGGACCTTCCGACACTACAAGTTTAAAAATATCTCGAAAGAAAATTTCTCGTTGCAAAGCCGAATGCACCCTTGACAAGAATGTCATACAATTTAATTCATTGTGCCAAGTGGTACCGTGAATTCTACATCTATCTCTTGCTCCAAAGTCAGATAAACTTCCTAGAGACAACTGTGCATTCAAAACTCGATGTAGCAAGGAAAGATCAACTTGAACACCTCCATGGTCATGAGAAATTTGTGGCCGATACCCATCCATTGATGAATCTCTAATTTTATTTTATTTTTTTACTTTTCACTTTTTTTGGATTTTTTGACATAGAAGAGATCTAACATATCTTTGATTTGACATTTCAAAGTTCATACTGGTTCAATCCAGTTGAACTCCTCCTCCTCTGAAAAACGAACAATCTGAAGTTGCCCTCCTTCTAGCGCCAATTCTATTGCGTTAGGAGGAGAGGCGAGTATATGGCTGATATAAAAGTGATGAGCAAGGAATTCTTCCCGTTCAGCCCTCCTTCTAGTGCCAATTCCGTTGACATGTGTTTTATGACCGCACCAACACAGAATAAAATGTCATGTGTTTTATGACCGCACCAACACAGAATAAAATGTCCAACGGTCACCCTATTCTCTCCTGATCAAAGTATTCTACATGCTAAGCTTGCGTGAAAGATCCTGCGTTCAACTCCAAGGTTCCTTATACGAATAGGCTCAGTTGGTTGATGTGAATATGCTAGGTATTTCAAGGGGACTTATGTGGGTTGCTCATTCAGAAGAAAAGGATTCTCAAATTTCGGGAGATTTGTCAGTGACGCTCGGGTTCTTAAACTAGCCGGATAATGTTGAATGTAAAAGAATGCAAGGATAGAGATTCTACTATCTATTCCTAAAAGCAGGATATGTGGATCAATCTCAGCAAGCTTCAAACCAGATTCTGCTTTGCCTCATTTCAGACAGCTTCTACAAAACCGGTGAAATCTTCAAAGGATGGAAAGGATATTCAAACTATAACACGACATGCACATACCATCACAATGATGCATATGGACATACGAATCACAATCGAAGTTGAGTGCAAAATAATCCAGTTGACCACACAGGGGCGAGCTCACCATCAGCGAGCCCGCTAGTGGTATGGATGAATAAAACTTGCTCAAACTAAGCTACGCATTTCACAACTAACAACTACTTGCATGAAATAAAATCTACTTTACTCTATCTACTTCAATTGGAAAGATGCAAGGGCCTCGCTAGCTGCTCATAACAAAAGAAGAAATCACCAAGCAATGAAGCTCTTTATATTATGAAAAGTGCTCACAACAACCGTTTACAAAACTTTCAAAGGGAAAGTTTTCTTTCCTCTCCAATCTAAACTAACTTCTAACTATCTTTCTATCTATTCTTACTTTTATCTTCTCTACTCCCTGACTTCTTGATCTAATCTATCTCATTACAAATGAGGGGGGGATGCCCCTTTAATAGTTGGCCCAGTCCAACGGACGGCTTAGATTTGATTACAATGAAGGGCTCAGATTGAGCCACGTAAGCCCTAATTAGGGTTTTTGCCCTAAAAACCACCACAAAGAGGAGTGGGTAATAAATGCACAGAAGATTCTCCACTCCCCTGCAGGAATAATAATGAGCAATTAATGCCCATCACCATCCTCTAGAAGGTTCTCGTCTAGAAACGCGTTCCCACTTTTCTACTTGCCAATTCTGTTGTGTTAGGAGGAGGCAGGCATACAACAACACTCAGCTCAAAACCCCTTTGCAACAAGTTTCTCTTCGATAAAGCCCTCCTGTTGCCTTGGACGCACTTCTTTCCTGCAACTTTCACATTTCTCCAGCCCACTGCCTTGGGCGCATTTAGCCTCTTTTGCATCACGTTCTAAATGCCTTAGACAAATTTCCCCCGCCGTTTCCCTTTTCCAAAGTTGTAACATTGTCCAACTTCATCAAGTCTTCATGCCTTGGCCTCGGCGTTCATCCTGCAAAATGAAAAGAAGAGCATCAAAACACTTGTAACATAACTTCACCTCACTTACCTGATTTCCATGTTCTGACTTTCCAAGGTCTGCTTGACCTCTAGCTCTGATAAAATTCATCACTTTTCTAGCAAAATTTCATCATGGGTGCATGGTGTTCATTTCATGAGGTCTTCTTCAAGCGCGCATCCACCACCTTGTGCCTGGAGTTTGTGCCTTAGAAAATATTTCACCTTGAGGACGCACTTGAATGCTTGATGTTTGAGCTTCATTTCATCTTCAAATTTCTCCATGCCTTAGAAAAATTTCATCTCTACCCTGTGAGTGTATTTGACCCTTGTTGCTTTATTTTTCCTTTCCTTAGACAATTTTGTCTGCTTTCTAAATTTCATCCACTGTAATCTAGGCGCTCATTTTGACATCGCCAGTCGAGGCATTTTTTGTAAAAACATTTCGCTGCCTTAGAAAATTTATCTTCGCCTAGGAAATTCATCAAACAGGCGCCAGGCTAGAATCTTCGTCGAAACAACACGAGCAAGGTGTGGAAAATCTTTAAATCATCTCCCAGTGGGAAATGTCCAATACCCAGAAGAAATTTCCCTTCAAAAATCTTCATTTTCATATGTATCCAGACGAAGGGGTAAGTTTAATTTTTATTATTTTTGAAAAATAATAAAAATTGCTAAGGTTGAATCCATTTTATTTTGGACGTATTCCACACCTGCAGTCTTCATTCTTTTATGCCTTGGCATTTTTCTTGCTTCCCTGAAGAAATTCCCTCCTGTT
This sequence comes from Sequoiadendron giganteum, assembly GCA_007115665.2. NCBI lineage: Eukaryota > Viridiplantae > Streptophyta > Pinopsida > Cupressales > Cupressaceae > Sequoiadendron > Sequoiadendron giganteum. The sequence continues at coordinate 565,098,186 of CM021102.1, read as the reverse complement.
CATAGGAACAATTCACCTTGCACTTGGAAATTTTGTATTACCTCCTCCAGACGTATTTTCTAATTTCACCCTATAATGCCTTAGAGAATTTTTTTAATTTATTTAACTTACTCATGAGGGGCGTATTTGAGGGTATGAACTTCCATTTTACCCTCTTACTTAGGCATTTCCACGCCTAGACTTCTCTTATTTTCCTCACAGCAAGGGCGCATTTTCATGTTCCTACTTCCACTCAAGGGCGCATTTCTCACTATGAGACGGAACTTGCATACTTAGAATATTTTCAACCCTATAGCCTTGCTAGCCTGGGCGCATTTCACATGTGGTGGAGGCAAACCCTCAACGCCTTGGCATTTGTCTCACCTTGTCTTTACATCTTAGGCGCATATGAGGGTATGAGGAGGAACTTGCCACGCCTAGACCTTTACCTTGCCTTAGCAACCCTTTTCAATATCACGCCTTGAGTGCTTCCCACTATCCTTGTGGCCTTAGGCGCATTTAACATGTGGAGGAGGAATTTTAAGCTTGGGCGCATTGAGCATGTAGTGGAGGAACTTCAACACTTAGGAAATTTTTCAACAACCTCCCTTCATGAGGGCGCATTTCCCACATGCTACTTCCATTTTTAACACTTAGAATTTTTTCTTCATGTTCACTTCCTTTGCTGGGCGCATTTCCACCCTTGAGCTTTCATTTTTGTGACTTAGAATACTTTTTGAGTGGCCTTGCTTGAGGGCGCATTTGAGGTCTTCTACTTTTATTTCCCCACGCCTTTGACATCTCCTTCTATCATCTTCCTTGGATGCACATGGAAGGGGTGTCTACCTTCACTTTTCTCCACTTAAACTTATTTACCTCATACTCTTTTAAGGGCGCACTTAGGGGGGCTGCTTCTATTTTCATGCCTTAGAAATTATTTCAACCAGCAAGCTACCTTGGGCGCATTTTGAAGGGGGAACTTTTATTTTGACACTTAGAAATTTTCTAAACTCCCTCACCTCAAGCCAAGGGCGCATTTTATGGGTGGAGCTTCTATTCTCTTACTTGGAAATGCCTTCACCTCATTACACTTGCTTAGGGCGTATATGGAAGGGTGTGCTTCCATTTCTCCAACACTTAAAAAAGATTTCAACTTTCATCCCCCATGGGCGCATTTGAGAGGGGCCTCTTTATTTTCTTTACTTAGGAAATTTCCATGCCTCACTCCTTGCTTGATGGCGCATTCCACATGTGCAACTTTTATTTTCAACACCTCAGACTTTTACAAGTCCTCTACTCATAGCTGAGGGCGCATTTGAGGCAAGCTGCTTTTATTTTTTCATATCTTGGAAATTCCTCATACCTCCTCCTCCATGATGGGGCGCACATGAGAGGGTATACTTCCATTTTTTACTTCGGCAAATTTTATGTCAGCCTCAATTCTTATAGACTTGGAAATTTTCAACGCCTCAGCTACTCTATTTTAGTAAATTTCAGAAATGTATGACTCCTCATGGCTTAACTCTGTTCTGACTCTGGAGCCGGCATGATATGCCTCTTGTGGCCCTGCTACCCTACTTATACAAGTTGCCCAAGCTCATCTGCTATTTTTAGCCTGCCTACTATTTTTAGCAAACCCTAAAATTGCTTGACTTCTGTAGCTCCGTTTGACTTGAATTTTTTACCACGTGGTCCTCATCACTTGATGAACTTGTTCACACCTGCCCCTCGTGCTGACCTGCTATTTATAGCTCTGCTCTGGAGACGACTTACTATAAATAGTAAGTTCTCGGATTGCGCCCAAATTTTACCAGTGGATTGCCAGAAGGATGCTGATCGCAGTGGGATACCTTCGTTTTTCAAAATTCTGGCTTTTTACCCCTCTTTTTAGGCATCGAAGCTGGAAACCCTAATCTGACTTGCATGTGGCTCAAACGACCTTTGTTTGACTTGATTTTTGTTGCATGTCGTTCTGCTTGCTGAACTGAAGTGTCAGGCGGCTGCTGGGGTGAACCTGCTATTTATAGAAACCACCTAAAAAGTGATCAATCCATCGCTCGATGAGTTTGCATGTCATATTGCCTCAGGGATCTCAGAAAACCCAGAAAACTAGTCTGCATGTACATACTGGCTAAAAATAGTAAGTCCCTAAAAAGTGATCAGCTCTACTTGCATGTCATATCGTTGCGAAGCTCTTGAAAAACCCATAAAGAATATCCAGACATGCACTGAAAAACTCTGCATGCAAACCCTAAAAATAGTCTTTGAAGCCTGAACTGTTGAAATTCATCGTCTAGGCTTGCATGTTATATCATCGTGAAGGTCTTGAAAAACCTAGAAAGATTCTCCAGACGTGCATTTGAAAATCATATGTGTAAACCCTGAAAATGGCTCCTGAAGCCAGAATTGCTAAAAATAGCAATTTGTCAAAATCAGTTCAAATTTTACGTGCAGGCATCTTTAAGCTACCTGAATGTGCTGAAGCAATCAGAATCCCGAAATTCTAAAGAAAAGACCCTCCAATTAGGTACTTACTAAAAATAGTAAGTTGTCAGATTTCAAAGAAAACTCAGAGGGAACCTGTTGGAAGCCTCCTAACAACAATGTTAAGCTCAGATATCAATTAACCAACTCAATTTAACTTCAAACTGGCTTGAAGAATAAAAACCCTAATTTCACAGACTTAGCTCAAAATTTCTATCAGATCAAACGATAAGACATCCCCGAAAGGACAAAAAGATCAGAGAGAGAGAGACAAAACAACCCAAAACCCAAATCCAAAACCACTTGAGCGGACAACTCAAGGGAAGAAACACCAAAACCAAAAACCCAAAAGGGCAACAAACCAAAACCAAAACCGAAAAGGAGCAAAAATTAGGGGGTCCCCATCTGGCATGGGGTGATGTGTGAAAAGGTCACAACACTACTCTGTCTAATTTTGCAGGGTCTGAAATCAATTCATTCATCCTTTTTTTATTTTCATCCAACTTTTTCAAGCTTTGTTTAAGCTTTTCCATATTCTTATCCCACTGCTTCTGGGAAATAGCCATGCTATTCAAATGAAACTTTTGTAGCTGAAAATCACCCAACAGGTTGGCAGGAAACCGCTCGGATACCACTGTAGTGAACCGACACTCTGCTGATTTGTTTTTCACTGTGTTTTTTAGATCTTATTTTGTTTCAGTTTGTGTTTGCCTTGTTTGTGCTTCTGAGTTTGTTTGCTAATAACACTAAAAAGGTACTAAAAAGCATATGCATACAATAGAAACTTCAAATGAACTAACTACTGAAACAACTTTGTATACCATGCTCAATTTAGTGGCCAAATAGGTTTTCTTCATTACATAATAAGATGCATTCAACATATAACTTACATCAGATGTCAAGCTAACTATATCTTATGCTACACTTTAACTTACAGCCATACAAGCACTGTGAATAGTGACTTGCTACAGTACCCGGCCCAAGAAGTGCACACAACTTTCGAATAACGAACTTCTCCCAACCAAATCCGGATTGGGAAGCCTTCTGGGATAAGGGCACCCCTTTTGGGTGTGATTGCAGCCTCTAAGAAAAGGCATCTTTTTTCTTTTGCTGGTTGAAACCCTCAATAAAATGTAGTTGGCTGTAGCTTACAAAAAACAATCCCAAAATGTCTCAAAACCGAACAGCCCTCGTGCAAATGCCAATGGAGTCTATGGCTGTCAAGAACACTCAAAAACCAGCTCCAAATAACCTGCAAACAGCAACACAGGTCTCCAACTGAAGCAACAATAACTGATCAGCAACTTTAAGGTGGTGTTTCACACCCTCAAGCAGCTCAAGAACGAAGAACAGAGCCCCACCAGGCTCACCCACTGCAAGAAATCAGGAAACCCTAGCCTCCTTCTTCCTCCAAGATTCACTCCAAAGTTTTCTTCAAGCAAAATCATTTATGCATGAGAAGGGTCGAACTTTCTCTCTTCATTTATATAATTTAACATTGAAATCACTATTCATTAAAGTGAGCACTATTCACTTAAGTTATTTCTTTTTTCACTTTAGGCATGAATAGTAATTGCAAAATATAAAGTGACCCCTTCATTTTAAAGACACGTGGTCCCTAGGCCGAGGATGGTGAAATAAAAGGTGAGTATCATTAATTTAAGCACAAGTATCGTGCCAAACGCCACAATTCACCCTACCACCATACTCCAGAGATCCACACTGCAAATTGACGACCAAGTGCCCGTCCAAGAAACCCTCTATCCAGAACTATTAGCCTACGAGGGTCAAGAAAATAGGCTAATCCCCCAGCTCTGATGCACGTGAAAAAGGGGACATTACAGATACCCTGCCAATGGAGTGTCATGTGTAGCTCTCATAATTTTCTCCTTGAGCTTGGATTTTGGCACCAAATAAATCCTATCCTTGTAGAAGATGATATCATCCAAAGTTTGTTTCTTCCTTTATCTATAGAAAGCAATTGTAACTTCTCTTTGTAGGATCTATATGATTTCTTTACTAAGGATAGAATCTCAACTTTATTTATTTATTTACCTATATAGAACATTTTAGTTAATGCATCTAGTGCACATAGTTAAAAGTTAAAATACTACACGTAAAATTGAACCTTTACAAGGAACATTTAACTCAACCTAATCAATATCACATACTTGAGACAGTTACCTTAAAACTTACAAGAGTGTATTGTTTGCAAATAAAACGGTTAATAATTAAACCAACAATCTTAAGGTTCACTTATTCTCAACCTTGTCATTATCACTATGATCTTTAGATTAATTAGATAGTGACAACCATAGTTTACATACTCGGAATCAGAGAGTACTCGGCAAGCCCAAAAATTTTGACTCGAGGAAAACTCGGCAAATACTCGGCAAATGTGTGTGTATATTTATGTATGTGTATACTCAGGACTGCACTATGCACACATACATATCTATAAACATACATAGGATGCCAAGTTTGCATGCATATACACACACAGACATATTTATACACATACAAACTTGCCAAGTTTGTGGGTTTTTTGCGGGCTATTGGCGATTACTTGATAATTTGACAAGAGAAAATCCATCTGCATATTGCCTGAGAATAAAAGCAGAAATTACTCGGCATGCAAATTTTTTGGAGATTACTCGGCTACTCGGAGAATAATCGGAGAGTATGTAATCTATGGTGACAACTTGCACAGTTTCCTAACTAGGTTATTCAAATTTCCTATAATGATCGGCACATTCTTCTACGGGGTAAATCATTAATGGGGTTTATCCTACTTATATTGTTTGTTTAGACTTGTATCTATTCGTTTTATGCTTCTCATTCAATACCAATTCAAAATAAAACTTGATTGCGGACTTCTTTCTATTTGTTCTAATTTCACTTATGAATCTACTTTTTATTGATTATTAATCATAACTAAATTTCTTACCCGTAAATCGACCGCCTTAAGACTTGCTTGAGGATTTGGGTTGCAGAAGTGGGCATTATTCTTAGATTAACTCTGCCTCTTTTGATTTCCAATATGACGAGGGAGTTTGAATGATTTACGGGTTCCTTAAACATGATCTCTTTCTTACAATTAAACTTATGATTTATCCTTATATTAAAGTCTGCTCTTTAACTAGACTCAAGCTTTTTGCTAACTAAAACCGATTTATAACTACTTGCCTGCAGATCTTGATCCATACATTCGATGATAGATACAGAGACTCGAAGGATTACTTGGATCTAGACTTGGTCCTACTAAAGTCAGATTGTAGGGCAGAATGTCTCAGCAACTTTCCATTCGTTGTGCTAACTTCTTACCAGGCTTCCACTCAAGGATAGGCATCAGAAAACATCACATGAAGGCTTGGATGACTCCACACACCCTTGGTTTATTTCCAGGACTGGAAGAAACTTAGGGTCAACGCCACCGTGAGGGCGGCAACCCACAGTCACTCTCAAACAGTGAGGCCACGACACAAGTCACCATCACCCCATTCAAATATGGTAAGGTTTATTTCCATGCTGCAAATTGCATCGATGTTTTTTCCTGTACTCATTTAATTGTCAGCACAAGGGATCATGCTAAGGGGGGAAAAGTCTCAGCTGATTTCATTGTAGGTTTTAGGAGGGTCAAGGATCAAGAATCCGTTCATAGTGCCCAGAATGCATTAACCGCAGTGAACTATTTGTGAACGCAACTTGCTCGCCAAGTACCAACTACGGTGGCAAATAGAACAGTACTTCAAGAAAATATCAAATCTCAATACTTGTATGGTTATAACCCTATTCTATTTCATGATCAATGCTCATGGAGATCAGAAGAACTAACGAATGCAACTTTGATAGAGAAGTTTATGGGTGTCACTTGTAAGTGAAGTTATAGGAGAAGGATCACAGTAAGAGTCATCAATAATGTCTACATTAATATAGTGCAACAACACTAGACTCTACTAATAATTGCATAACAGTTTTAAACATAAAAATGGAATTTACAAGTGAACGTGATACATTTGACAAGTCTTTACCAACCGATTTGTTTGTCATCACCACAAAATACAGAATGACTTCTTTACAAATGCTAGTATCGTACATTATACCAGATTTCAACATTAGAATGGAGATATCATTGTTGAATACAGCAAAAAGTATTCAAAGGATTGGCAAAGACAAAACCCAATGAACAAATTCTTATAATATAGGCAAATTAAATAACCAATATATTGCACTTTTTGAAAGTAATGAAAGTATATTCCACAATATTTAATGCATTCCACTTTTCAATTCATGTTAAGCTTGCATTTAAAGTGACTTGACATTTTCCATTGCAATTGCATACTAAATAATTCAGTCATTTCTATATTTTTTTGCAAGGTCATAGAATTTAAGAGATATTTCAACACAAACTTCTTTAAACTTTTCTTTCAAATTAAATCTAACACTATGTATGCAAGTAATGGAATACAAGGCAATAATAACATACAAAAACTTTCCCTCCATGCAAACACTGCTTAAACAAATGTCCGAATGCCATTAGAGACACCCTCCTATCAATCCTTTTATAAAGGCTTACAATTCTTAAAAGACTTGAATTCAATATTCAAGACCAAGAAGAAGATTTTGTTTTCTAGAAAAAATCCAACACAACATCTCCTTTCTCTCCCAACATCTTTAAGGAACTCCATAAGAACCTGAAAGAACAAGTATGGAAAAACAAGATACCGATGGGCTCTCCTCCCATCCAAAGGGTTTTAAAACAACCCACCCCTGAGAATCGGGTATTCGCTTAGCCACAAAAAACTTAACTCAAGACTCAAGCACATGGACTACAATAATGTATCACAAATACAACAAGTCCTCTTAACAAGTCATTCAAAAACCACAAACCCATTCTACCACATTGGTTTACCCCAAGGGAAAACCACTTAGGGGGAGTAGGGGCTCAGCTAGACATGGGGAATATAAATATAACCATCATAATCACATCTCCACAACAATACTCCACATAATCTCCATATCAACACCACAACAACACCATACCCACACCCCATCAAAACCATACCCATATCAACACTACCCTTATTCCTCCCAATAACATATCCATAGAATATAATGGGATACTCATATCCCCATAGATGCAAGGGTACTCATACCCAGTAATGGCCATTACCTATAAGGGATACTCTTATCCCAAGAATGAAATGCCCCAATGTGTGGGAGTTACGCCCACTCGAAACCCCTGCACATGGAGGACCAAAGACTCCTCTATACAAGTGGGGATCAACTCCCCTAAAAAGAACACACAAAAACAACACCACATTCAAAAAAATACATCACATCAAAAGCAACGAATCAAAAACCCCCAAATCAAAACCCTCATAAAACAATTTTAACATACTACTGCAAAACTTCAAAGAAGAAGATTACCTCAACCGCTATTATTACAAGTTACAACAATGGTAGACTCTTTTGGATGGATAGCCTCCTCTTCACAACAATCTCTCCCTATTCTTCCTCTCAAGGATTCCCAAAACAAGGAGCACAAAAATGTAAAACACCAAATGAGCAAGGTAACCCCTCCTCTCCATAATGAAGGAGTTTTAAAACGTGGGAAAGATAACTTCCTCCCATAACCACCACAACCACTTAATCACCCTCTCTTTTTCGTCACCTTTATGAGTGGGGACAAAAGGAGGGTTAAAAACACTTTTTAAAAGACCGCAAATAACAAAAATAACCTTCCCACTTTTACCTTTAGGTCCTAGGCTAACTTTTAACACATAAAACACACCTTAGACCTCGTAAAAAAACATTGAAATCAGTTTAAAAAATTTTAAAGCAAAACTTGCACAACACATAATCCACTTAACACATATTACTTGAAAATCACATAACCCAACAAAATGACCAACAACCCATAGAATCCTATCCCAAGGTCCCAAAACAACACAAAGTGGCTAAGTGACTCCCCATTAATTCCATCGGCAATAAAATCCCTATACACTCAAACAAAGGTGACAGTACAATACACACACACACACACACACACATATATATATATATAAATCCAAAATAAATACATTTCATTTGCATATCATTACAAATCAACTAATCAATCATAAGCTATCATATACAATACATCATCTCAGAATGCATTAGTCACAATAACCATACCAAAGATTATTACATCAACAATATAAACATAACATCCATAATTATATCAATACCTTGCAAAATATGCCCCAGTCCAATCATCAATCATGAAATCCAATATCATATCAAATACCATCCTCAATAAGTGAATATGCATCAACAAAATATTGAGTCTCATAATCATCTAGAATCACCAAAAGATCACACTAGAGGATATTGTTATGACCTTTTCACACATCACCCCATCCAAGATGGGGACCCCCTAATTTTTGCTCCATTCTGGTCTTTTGGCTTTGGTTCTCTCTGTCTCTGGTCTTTTGCCCTTCCAGGGATGTCCCGTTTGACCTCAGTTGAAGAAATTGACAAATTTAGGGTTTCTATCCTTTAGGCCCATTTGAGGTCAAGATTGAGTTACTAAGGTGAAATTCAAATGCAGCAACGCGATCAGAAAGCTCAAGGCAGAATCCCCATGAAATCCTACTGAAATCCGACCACTTACTATTTTTAGTAAGTACCTAATTTGAGGCATGTCCCTCAGGATTTCGAGATTCTAATGACTTCAGCACGTTCAGGCAACTTCAAAGTGCCTACACATGACATTTGAACAGATTCAGACAACTGGCTATTTTTAGCAGTTCAGCCTTCGGGGGCTATTTTCAGGGTTTAGACAAGCAATTCTCCAATAAATGACAGGAGAATTGATCTGGGTTTTCCAAGACCTTCGCGATGATGTAACATGCAAACCGAGTTGAGGACTTTCAGAGTTCAGCCTTCCGAGGCTATTTTTAGGGTTTGCATGCAGGAATTTTCAATGCATGTCCGGATATTTCATCTGGGTTTCGCGAGAGCTTCGCAGTGATATGGCATGCAAGCAGAATGAATCAGTTTTCAGGGACTTACTATTTTTACCCAGTGCCCGCATGTTGACCAGTTTTTTGGGTTTTTCTGGGTTTTTTGAGATCCCACGGGCACTGTGACATGCAAACTCGTCCGACATCCGATGGACCACTTTCTGGACACTTACTATAAATAGCAGCTTCAGTCTGACGACTACCTAGCACTTCATTCCAGCGAGCAAAACAACAAACAGCATAAATCAAGGCAATCAGGAACAGCCCAGAACACATGCAAGTCAGATTAGGGTTTCCCTGCCATGTCTAAAAATAGATGAAGCAAAATGCAGAGATGTCGAAACGAAGCACGCCACCATGATCAGCATCATTCAGGCTACCTACTGGCAAATTTTGAGCAAAATCGGAAGACTTACTATTTTTAGTAAGTCAGGACACGGCTATAAATAGTAGGTCTGCGCCAGAAGTTGGTATGAACAGAGCACTCAAGTTATCAAGATCAGACATAGCAAGTTTCAAGTCGAACGGAGCTACTGAAGACAGGCAACTTTGAAACTTACTATAAATAGCAAGTGGCTAAAAATAGCGCGTCATCACCAGAAGCGAGTATGAGAAGGTCTCTCACAGCATCAAAAGCAACTGGAACAAATTTCAAAGCAAACAGAGATACGGAAATTGATCAATTCTAGGGTTTGCTAAAACTAGCAAATGGCTAAAAATAGCATGTATTGTGCCAGATAAGATGTGAACAGGATAGCAAAACCAAATGGAGGCACAGCCACATCAGCTCCAATTCGGAATGGGGTGAAATGCAATGAAACCCTAATTTTACTAAAAATAGAAAGCCAAGGTCACCTAGGGCGTTGGAAATTTATAAACAACAGCTGACAGGCAAACACCCTCATATGCGCCCAGGAGGAATAAAAGATACAAAAATCTCTAAGTGTGGGATTTCCTTGAGCAAAGATGAAATGCACCTTCCAGAGGCATGAAAATTCTCCTAAGGCATGGAAATTCCCCTAAGGCATAGAATTCCTCCTCACAAGGTCAAGATGCGCTTGAGGGAGGTGAAAGGTCAAGCTTGGGCGTGGATTTTCCATCTCACATAGTGAAATGTGCCCAAAGAAGGAAGTTGCCAAGGCTAAATGCGCTTGAGGGAGGTGAAAGGTCAAGCTTGGGCATGGATTTTCCATCTCACATAGTGAAATGCGCCAAAAGAAGGAAGTTGCCAAGGCTAAATGCGCTTGACGGAGGTGAAAGGTCAAGCTTGGGCATGGATTTTCCATCTCACATAGTGAAATGTGCCCAAAGAAGGAAGTTGCCAAGGATAAATGCGCTTGAGGAAGGTGAAAAGACACCTAAGGCGTGGAAAGTTTTCCACACATGATGAATGTGCCTAGGATAAAATGGAAGTCTACTAGTCAAAATGCGCCAGAAGGAGGTGAAGAGTCACCCTAGGCATGAGAATTCTCTATGGCATTTGCGCCCCAAGTAAAAGGTAGAAGGTGGAAGTCTATTATGTGAAGTGCGCTCAAGGAAGGTGAAGAGTCACCATGCGCCAAGGGGGGAAATAATGCTAAGGGCGCGTGATTTTTAAATACCAAGGATTAATATTTTTCCTCTTCACTATGTAAAATGCGCCCAGTGAGTGGGGACTTGAAGAGTGAAAATTGCTAAGTAAGAAAAAGAAATGTCTAGGCGTGGAATTGCCTAAGGAATGAGATGGAAGAAGGACATGCTATATGCGCCCTTCAGAGGGTAAATGATAAAATTTATATTTTTAAATAATTCCTAAGGTATTTTCTAGAGGGGAAAATGAAGAGTACGTCTAGAGGATGATGCTAATTTCCAGAGTTATGAAAATCTTCAAAGAGAAAATTCTTCAAAAAAAATCAAGAAAATTTGCTAAGGCCAAGAAGCTTGAAATTGTAGGAGTGGAATACATCCGGAGGGGAAGAAATAAACATTAGCCATTTTTATTATTTTTAAATAATAAAAATTAAAAGTACCCCTTCGTCCAGATACACATGAAAACGATGGATTCTGGAAGAATTTATCTTCTGGGTATTAAACATTCGCGATTCAGAGGTGATTCAAACGTTCTCCACGCCATGTCCACATCATTTCGATGGATATTTTTCCCAGTGCCTATTTTAAATAAAATTCATAAGGCAAAAAATTGAGAAATTTCTCTAAGGCAAACGAACAAAATGAATGAGAGGCACTTCGCTAGAAGTTTTGAGCTAGATAATTTTGCCAAAGCGAAGACAAGATCAAATGACTTAGCCAGACAGTTCGAAATTGTTCAAGGAAGTGAACGATTTAATATTTTAAAAAGGTCAAATGCAACAAGGCAAGCCTGTGCAGAGGTGATGAATTCATGATTCTAGAAGTTTGAGATTCTTATGCCTCAGATGACAAGTGTTACAACTGGGAAAAGAGAGGGAAAATGAATTTGAAAATGTGCTAAGTATAGCCTCTGCAGGAATTTGACCAGGCTATAAGATTTTGAAATCCTCTTCATTTCTCTCACCAGTTGGCTAAGTGAAGGGTGCGAATTCCTGAAGAGGTTGCAGTTGCTGAAGAGTTCGAAATTGTGAGAGAGCTGAAGGAGAAGTAAAAATTTCTGAAGAAGTTGAAGTTGTCGGAGGAGGTGCGACTTAACTTGCTGAGGCTGCAGTTGCTGAGAGGCACGAATTCCCAAGTTGCCAGTTGCTGCATTTGCTGAGAAGGTACGGCTTTGAAGGAATTTCATCCGACTGCTGAAATAAACAAGGTTAGGTCTAAAGTTGCTGAGAAATCTGAAGTTAAGAAGGCTGCATTTGCTGAAAGTTCATACTTGTGAAGACATTTACAAGTTGCTGAAAGTACATTTACTCTAGAGGAGACGTACGAATTTAAAAGAAGTCTCAAGAGCTGCTGCAAATACAGAAATTTCACAGTTGAAGTAAACAAGACAGATGAGGTTTGCAGTTGGAAACGGAAGGAGTGTTGCAGACTTTTTATTTAAAAATCTGCTGACACCTTCAATGATGGTTATTTTATTATTTTAAATCTTGTTGTCTAACTCTCTTTCCTTTTTGCAGGATGGCTGAGTCAAGCAGAAGAGCTGCAGGAAGGAACAACCACACCAAGTCCAGACAGGTTGTGACCAAGAAATTGGGTAAGTCATTCTTGCTAGAGTCAAAATTTTCATCCAAGCTCGGCAGGCTAGCTGACACGAACTTAGGCTCGTTCAACCTGGAGACATTCAGAAGAAGGATAATGGGGACTGGAGGCCATCACCCATCAGTGACTTCGCACAGTATTGTCAGAAGTGGACTATATGCAGCTGCCAACTTTCCGCCAGCTATCCGGTGTCCAGAACTCATCATGGAATGCGCCTACCACTACAATGCAGAACAGAGGACGGTCACTTCGCCAAATGGCAAGGTGCTGGACAACCTGACACCTGAAGCAATCGGAGAGGCATTCGGAATTCCAGTCCATGAGAAGATGATCTACAAGACAAAAGAAAGAGTTGGAGAGATGTACTCATCCACCACAGACCGGTGTGCTGATTTGATAAACACTAGATGGATGATCAAGCCCAAGCCAACTCGCACAAAATTGCCCAAGCAAATAATTTCAGAAGACTTGAGACAAGAGTTTGGCGATCTCATTATGATGCTAAGCAGAGTTGGAGGATGCCCCCAAGCATTCATCTTTGAACCTTGGATGTTCTATTTTGTCAACCTGATGTTAGAAGGAAAAGATTACATGGATTGGGCACTGATGATCAGTGATAACATACATGAGCAGCTTTGTGGCGTGAGGAGAACGAAGACATTTTACATGGGCTCCTACCTTGTCTATATGTTGGCTCGCATGACGAGATACAGAGGAATATCTTACAAGGAACCAATTGGATGCGGTTCCCATCAGTTCAAAATATATGAGGCTTGTCCACAATTGCATTTGACAAGCACAACTAATTACAAGAGGGTCAACGATGCCTTCACCATGCACATAACGAGAACCCTGTAGCAGAGAACCCATCACAGAATATCAAGGGAGGCACAAGAAATGATTGAGAAATTCAGATGTTGGTTTATCCAATTTCCAAAATTCACCTACATAAGGCTGCAAGGATTTTCCTCCTATCCATACAGATTGCCTCGGTATCCCACAAACAGGATAGTGATGCTGGAAGTATCTAGGCAATTGATTGCCTATGATAAAATTCAGAAGAAGAAGAAGAAAGGTGGACTTGGATTCCCAATTACCATGGGGAATTCGGATGAAATCTGCCCATTGCTGCAGGCAGCAAGGGAGGCAGAAGCGGAGCTCCAATTCTTCCACCTTTCCTATCACACCAGCAGGCATTACTACGATCCCCACAGAAACATCAGGTGGATATTGACAGAAGAGTTCAGGCACAAGGTGCAGATCGAAGACTTTTGGGCAAGTGCAATGGATGAGATCGAAGTCAGGAAGAGAATGTTTTCTCGGATACCATTGGCGATGGTCAGGGAGTGTGCGATCATCCCAGTACCAGATCAGATTGAGGAAGACATAAACGTTGTACAGGTTGACTATGAAACAGTGAGAAACACGCCTTTACCTCTCCCAAATTGGTCGGAGCCAGAGATCACTGACTTGGATACACTTTGTATCCCAGTCTTGACATTTACACGGAGTTGGGTAGAGAGACATGTCAGCCGACTCAAGGGAAGGTCAATCCCCCTCACGTACAATTTGATGGGAGACAGCAGATTACCGGCAACTAATCAGAGGAGACGGAGTAATCCAACTCCAGAGCCTAGAGGAAAGGAGCCAGTTCGACCCGAGCCTGTGATAGTTGAGGAGTCCGTGCATACGCCATCTCGGACACATTCTCAGAGTATGCAGGAGGTATCCCTATTTGGCGATCAGAGGGAGAGATTGGATGTAGAGCAGGCAGTGCAAGTGGCAAGTCAGCCACCTCGTAGAGAATCAGTGGGCCAGAGCATCAACATGCCCCGAGAAGATAACCCACAAGCAAATCAGCAAGAGACAGATGAGGGGACGGCTACTGATACTCAATTTCAGCAGGAAATTGAGGCAGCTCTTGAGGATGATGCTACTTCCGATCAGGAGGCCCAGAGCTCAGGAGACACTGAGCCTATTGATAATGATGAGCCTTGCCGAAGCGAAGGCAGAAATGAAGTTCATGAGGTAGAGGCCGAGGTGGAGCAGTCGTTTATCATATCAGACACACGACAGGAGGTGCCAGAATGGCTAAGGGATAGGATGAGGCGTGATCCCATGGATGAGACCGATCCCGCAGCTGAGATGGAGGAATTATTACAGAGGATCAGTGCACCTCCAGCAAAGAAAAAGGCTAGGAAGTTCTCCAAAATATCCAGAGATGAAGATGGATCTCGAACCTTGCATATGGCAGTTCCTCGGGTAGAATGTGATAGGGACGAGGCCGTTCCTGAGAACTATGTTGTGACAACCATGGAACTAGGCCGCCCTACTAGAGCACAAGTGATAGAGGAGTGCGATAATTCTTATCGAGCACTCAAGGATAGATTGTCCCACGTTGAGGGCAAATACAAAAGGTTGAAGGTAGAGCACAAGACACTGATTGGCTACGTGCAGCACTTGTCCCGTCCTTGTGGGCAAGAAAATCCGCCAATTGAGCTTCCAGCTGAGTTTTCCAATGAGTCAATCAGTGGGTTAGAAGATTTGAAGAGAATGGCACAGCAGGCAGACAGTGGGTTGCCAGTGTGCGTACAGAAACAAGAAAGTTCATGGAAAATCTTGCACATGCCTATGGGCAAGCTTCTGATATTATGGCTAGAGTGGAGGCAATTAACCATGCTTGGGGTGAGGCTCGCATCTATCAGACGAGAGTTGTTCTCCGTTTAGGGGCTTTGATGAGCATACCTCAACAGACTTTGGTTGAGGGAGGTGTTATCCAGCAGGGGGATAGATACGACTTCGCCAGATGGTATTCTTCAGTAGTCACAAGCCGGGGATTCTACGATGCATCACAGGCAGATTCTGTCAGGGTTAGAAAGGCCATGACGAACATCTTAGATGGAATCCTCAACACATTGGAGGCAATCTTTGCCAGGAGATTGACTTCTAAAGAGGTAACTGCAGATGGATTGAAAGACAGATTGACGCCATTCTTCTCTAAGGTGAAGACCTTCACACAGGATGATTTCGAGAACACAGTCACGTTCTCCAGTATCATACAGAACACCTAGGACGCCCTTGTTGCCTGGAAGAAATCATGTGCCCGGCATGGGCAAACATTTGCAGTTTTGGAGTTTCAGTTGGATCACATTCCTCCTATCTCCGATCAGGAAGTTGAGGCAGTTTTGTCCAGGTTCATCAGATTTGCAGCTAGCGAGAAGGAGAAAGGAAACGCCCTTCTGGACGATGACCTTCTGGAAGGAGACGATGTGCATTGATGGTGGTTAGTGGTTCATTGATGAGGAGTGGAGGGCGCATTCATTGCCCCACTCCTCCTGGTGGCGGTTTTTAGGGCTAAAACCCTAATTAGGGCATGGGTGGCTCAATCTGAGCCCTTTATTGTAATTAGATCTGAACCGTCCACTAATTGGACTCATTATAAAAGGGGCATCCCCCCTCATTTGTAAACAGTTAGAATTAGAATCAGAGATAGATCAAAGCTAGACAGAGATAGAGATTGATAGAAATTAAAGTAGAGCTAGGAGTTAGCTTAGTTGGAAAGGAAAGAAAGACTTTCCCTTTGAAAGTTTTTGCAAAAGATTGTTGTGTAAGACTCTCATTATATAAAGATTTCATTGATTGGTGACTTCATTTTGTGTTGTGGGCAGTTGACGAGATCTTTTCGTCTTTCCAATTCGAATAGAGTAAAGTAAAGTAGATTTGTTTTTATGCAAGTAGAGTTAATTGTGGAATGTTACATTAGTTTGGGCATATCTTCCCGTATCCATACCACTGGCGGACTTGCTAACGGTAAGTCTGCTCCTGCGTGGTCAACTGGAATCTCAGCACTTAACTTCGATTGTGTTTAGTATGCCCACTTGCTTCGTTGTGAAGGGGTGCGTATGGTGAATCTCAATTTGAACATCTCATCCATCCTTTGAAGATTGCACCAGCTTTGTCAGAGTTGTCCGAAGGGGAGACGAAACGAAGTTTGGTTTGAAGACTGTCGAAGCTAATCCTTGCATTCCATCCGTAGAAATAGATTGTTGAATTCCTATCCCTGCCCCCTTTAAATTCAGCATTTCCCGATCCGTTCAAATACCAAAGCATCATAGTCAAAATCCTTCATTTGCTTGAGCATATAAAGTCGAACAATTACGTAAGTCCCCTTGGAATACCCAGCATATTCACATCAACCAACTGAGTCTATTCGCATTAAAGGAACCTTGGAGTCGAACGCATGAACTTTCACGCAATCTTAGCATGCGGAACACTTTGATCAAGAGAGAATAGAGTGGCCGTTGGACATTTTATTCTGTGCTGGCGCTGTCATAAAACACACGTCAACAGATATCATATGAAACTGAATGATTAATCACAAAATATATCATCCATAAGTAAGTCGATTTTACTAGTCACCAACAACCTTTATAACCTAATACATCCGATATACATAATTCCAATACTAGCAATTAGATAATCTTTAACTCATCATGATTGTACATCTCATTCAAAACACACATGCATAATCAAATCAAATAACACATCTGGTTATCATAGAGAAATCACAATACCCATTGAATAGGTAAAAAAAAATGATTAACCTTATCCAAAATCAGTCAAGCAACGACCATCACTCCTAACTCAGGAATAACATCCAACATGGAGTCACATCGGATATTGGACAAGAATCATCAAAACGTGTAGACTCAATAGGATCACAGAAGGCGGGGTCTCATAGGACAAAAGCAAAAAGAATAGGGGGAGTCAAGAACAAGTAGCAAAAAAAGAAAGTGAGGCATTTCCATTGCCGAAAATCAAAACGGAAAATTAACAGAGCCATAACACTAGCTAACAAATTGCTAGAGCCAAGCGAAGGAGACCTATGAGTGTTACTTTGAGCCAAGAGGCTAGCTGATTGTGAGAAAAATCCATGGCTTAGATTTGTTAGGCCTAGATGACAAATTGTCAAAGCAATGGGGAAAGCATGGGCAAAACTTGGAGCCTTATTGCAAGAAAGAGGTAGAGTTAGAGTATGAACAAAACCATGTTGCAAGTGGTAGAGATTGCTTGAACTATGCAGAACTAGTTGGTTGACAAATAACTGAAGCCATGAAGTTGATTGGTTAGATGAGACTAGCTGTTAGGGAAGGTGCTAGCAAAAGGTAGAACATTTTGTTGCAAGTGTGGTGGAAAATCCCTTTGAGCATCCCATTTCAACCGAGGTTGTGTTGGAGTTCAATTTTGTAGTGCCCCTTTTGCTAGAGTCCCATAAAGTTCCATGTGTAATCTTGGCCTTTTCAATCCATTTGTTAATAACCGATTTGAGATATCTAATTTCAATGGTCCCTTTCCAAATTTCTTAACATAGTTGAGAAGAGCATGAAATATTAGGCGCAACTATTTTTGGAAATTTTGCAAAATTCTCTAAGGGAAGAAAGTTTTTCCTTTGCGGATTTTCCCTTTCCAATCCACCCACATGCAATTCAAATGTATTTTTCCCGCATAGTGTTGTCCAATTGGTTTTTCCCACAAAGGTCAGTTCGATTATCGGTCCCCACAAAAGGTGGAAAAATAGAAAATGGCTAAGTGTGGTTTCTATAGGAGCCAGATGTCCTACTGAACTTACTCTTTTCATCCATAGGTGTCTGGTACAGTTGTTTTTCCCCGTAGTATCTAGTTCATTTAGTTTTTTCTACATCCATTAGTTTTGTGAGTTCCCAATGCCCAACTGAACTATACTTTCAATGTTTTAGTTAGTTCACTTGTCCCTTCCCACAAGCCCTCTTTTAAACCATTAGAATAGCTTGCAGACGTCTGGCCTCCTTCTGAACTTACTTAGTTACTTTACCTTTCATCTAATGCAAATGCATTTGCCCACAAGGTCCAATTCCATTGCTCCTTCCTACATTTGTGCTTTGATGACATTATCATGATGTCATCCCACCATGTTGACATCATTGTCGAACTTTTCATCTAAATTAGATTTTTTGAAGTTTGCAAGTTGGCGGGTTCGCTTGGTTTTTCCCATAGGACCGAATGGGTGGTTTTCTTCCCACATTTGTTCCAGTTGGGTCACCTTGTTTCGCAATGGTACAATTCGAGTTGGTTTTCCTACAAATGGTCTAGATAGACTCCCACAAAGCTTCATTTCTATGTGCAGAAGGCTCCAAAGGTGTCCAAACTTCTAGATTTTAATGGTTTTGCTTTGTGATTGTCTTTCACCTACTCCTCTGACCGATCTAAGATGACATTAATGCATATTTCACCATCCATGGATTACTTGACAATTTCTTGAATGTGTTTAGGTGCCAAAGGTTCCAAAGCACGGATTTTGATTTCAACTACTACCATAACCATAGAACTGTTACCCAACCACCAAAATTTAATGCCAATCTTCTTCTTCAATCTGCAGCATCCATTTTGAGTGCGATTCATCCTTTACCGTGGGTTCGACTCTACTACAGTGTCATGATTTACGATTTTAGCGCCTAGTGGTATATGTATGTTTTAGAGTCTCATTTTCGAAGAGGTTGGTCGTAGTGTGATCTCCAGATGCCAAGAAATATTGCACGGCATCCATTAACACCACATTCCAATTTGTTGAGAGATTGTAGACCTACGAAACCGAAGAAGGCTAGTCTTGTAATGGAATTTTGTGTTGCAAAATGTCTTCATGGCATTATACATGTATTTAGGAGGGTTTTTAGACACAAATAGGGATTTTCCCTTGCCACACTTCCTGGCATGAATGCAATGTTGAGTTAGATGAATGTAACGACGTTTTGAAAACATTGCAAGGCTTGTAGTGATCTTTCTCACTTTATGTACGAATATATGCAATTGTGTCTGGATTACTAAGTATGCTTTGTAGCAAGGTTTCATATTCATTGGTGTGTGTAAATGCATAGTTGCATGTTCTTATTTTCCTATTTGTTCTCTTCTCGATGTTGTGACACAGTTGCGCCCAATAGATAGGCACCAGTCTGGGACCATACTACAATCTCACATCATCAAACCAAAACACAAATCAATAGTTTAGGGTTAGGACCTTCTATGCATTCATAACCTTGTGCTATAACCAAGAATTTATCTTCAGTGAGCCTTGAATGAATTATTTTCTTGTGGGTTATGATTGTATACTATTATCAGCTATATAGGGGTTTTGAGATAGCTAGTTTTACTTGGTTCAGTGATAGTTTTTGGGGCCAAGTAGGCAAGTTGGGTTTAGCTATCATTCAATTCATTGTCGCTTATCATAGGTGATTTCAATACCTATTAACTATTAAGGTATACCCCTGGGAGTACCCTCTCGAGTTTAAACTGAGCTCAAACTGAGCTCAAACTGTAGGAGATACAACCCACTCTCATTGAGTTACCTCTACGTCTTCCATTGTTCTATTGATGAACTAATTTCATTCATTTGTTGACAACCCTAACCTTGTAGGTGAAATCTAGTTCTAGGAAATGGAGCAGTGATTCTAGTACCTCACAAGTTGCATGCTAAGCCACTGGACTTGATGCAACAAATTCTAGATTGCTGCAAGTGGACAGAAAATCCTATGTCAAAGGCATTGTCCTTCATCTTCAGCCACTACAAATAGGGCAGCGGGTCATGAACCATTTCAAGACAGTCTGACTATGTATTAGTGGAATGAGGAGCATAGCTTACTCTTCCTAGATCTTTCTCCAAAATTGAGAATTTCTCTTGAATAAACTTGTGTTGTGCATGGCTGTGTGTGTGATGCAAAATATTTTCCACATTTGAGATGTTTTATTTCAGTCCTGTTGTGACCTTTTTCACACATCACCCCATTCAAATGGGGACCCCCTAAATTTTGCTCCATTCTGGTCTTTTGGGCTTTGGTTCGCTCTCTCTCTGGTTTTCCGTCCTTTCAGGGATGTCCCATCGTTTGACCCAGGTTGAAATATTGATTAAGTCTGCACAATTAGGGTTTTCTATCCTTCAGGCTTTTTAAGGTCAAACCAGGTTATCAAATTGAAATCTGAGCTTAGTACAGCAATCACAAGGCTTCCAGCAAAGTCCCACTGAATTTTTATCGAATTCTGACAACTTACTATTTATACTAAGTACTCAATCGGGGACTGTTTCGGCAGGATTTTGGAATCTTGTCAGCTTCGACACATTCAGAACACATCGAGCTGCTTGCACATAAATTTTGAGCCAAATCAGACAACTTGCTATTTTTAGCAGTTCAGGCTTCGGGAGCCATTTTCAGGGGTCAAACATATGATTTTTCATTGCATGTCCGGAGATTACTTCTGGGTTTCTCGAAACCTTCGCAACGATATAACATGCAAACCGACACAATCACTTTCAAAGTTCAGCCTTCAGAGGCTATTTTTAGGGTTTGCATGCAGAGTTCTCTAACGCATGTCCGGATATTCCTTCTGGGTTTTTCGAGAGCTTCGCACCAGTGTGACATGCAAGCAGGGAAGATCAAGTTTCGAGGACTTACTATTTTTAGCCAGTACCCGCATGCAAACCAGTTTTCTGGGTTTTTCTGGGTTTCTTGAGATCCCACAGGCAATATGACATGCAAAATCATCCGGCAATGGATGAGTCACTTTTCATAAAGTTTCTATAAATAGCAGTTTCACCCCAGCCACCCGACACTTCAGTTCAACATACAGAGCCACATGCAGAAGAAACAAAGTCAAACGGAGACCGTTCGGGATACATGCAAGTCAAGTTAGGGTTTCCACTTTTATAGGGGATGAAATCCATAAATAGTCAAAATGAAGTACCTCACCGACATCAGCATACTTCAAGGTACATGCTGGCAAAATTTGAGCGGAATCGGAGAACTTACTATTTTTAGTAAGTCAGGACATGGCTATAAATAGCAGGTCTGCACCCGAGGTTGGCATCAAAGCGGCACTCAAGTTATCAGGATCAGGCGTTGCGAGTTTCAGGTCAAACGGAGCTACTGAAGTCAGAAAATCAAGGGCTTACTATAAATAGCAGGTGGCTATAAATAGCAGGTCAGGGTAGAGAACTGGCAAAACAGGTTCACAAGGCGAAGAAGATCAGATGGTGAAATTTTCATGCCAAACGGAGCCATGGAAGTCAGAGAAGCAAAGACTTACTAAAAATAGAATGTGAGATCGAGGGCAGGCAGAGATATGAAAAAATTCTCTAAGTCTGGAAAATGAAAGTGGCCTAGTGGAAATGCGCCCACATCAAGATTGATAGCCTGAAAATTTTCTAAGTATGAAACAAAAGTAGCCACCCCTATATGCGCCCCAGTCAAGGTGATGAGGACTTAGGATATTCTAAGTATGGGGGAATCAAAGCTCATGTATGAAAATGCGCCCACCTAGTAAAACAGAAGCATAGGGTCTCATTTGCGCCCAAGGAGAAAGAAAGCCTTTGAAAATAATCTAAGGCACGAAACGAAAGTACACCCTCTAGAATGCGCCCTCAAGCAAAATTCTAAGTGCCTGAAAATTTTCTAAGTATAAAATGAAAGTTCAATGGGCAAAATGCGCCCACCTTAGGAAGGAAGTCTTCAAAATATTTCTAAGGCAAAAATGGAAGCATGCTAGTGAAAATGCGCCCTCACATGAAAGCTCCTCCATCAAAATGCGCCCAAAGGTGAGTGAGAGGCCGAAAAGTTGCTAAGGCATAAGATGAAAGTGGCTACCCTCATATGCGCCCACAAATAAAAGTAGCACATATAAAATGCGCCCATCTCAAGCAGGGAAAAACGCCTAAGTATGAAAGTAAAAGCACTAGGGGCAAAATGTGCCCATGTTGGAGGATGCCTAGCAATACGCCTAAGGCATGGAAAATAAAAGTTGAGGGTGCTAAATGCGCCCAAGTTGAAGCAAAGATGTTGAAAACGTCTAAGGCATCAACTGGAAGTAGGCATATGTAAATGCGCCCACCTTGATGAGTCCCTGGAAACGCCTAAGTGTACAGGATGAAAGCTGAAGGTATCAAGTGCGCCACAAAATAGAAGTACCATGTGTTGATTGCGCCCAAGAATGAAGTGGAGAAATTTGCCTAAGGCACAAGAACAAAAGCTCACAAATGAAAATGCGCCCACCTTACAAATGGAAAATACTCTAAGGCGTGAGAATCATCTAAGGCAAAAATGAGAGTAACACAAGCAAAGTGTGCCCATCAAGTGTTAGAGCCTTGAGAAAATTTCTAAGTCACAAAAAAAAAAAATGCCAAGGGGTCAAGTGCGCCAGAGGTGTAAAGTGAGAAATTTTTTCTAAAAGAAATAAATATTTCATCAAAAATATACGCCTATGGTAGAGAAAATGTTAGAAATATTTTCTCTGTAAAATAACATTTCACTGGGAAAAATACGCCCTTGGCATGGAAAGATAGCTTGATGAATTTTAAAATTTTCCAGAGGCAGTTGAATGAGGTTGACGTATATTTTTCAAGGGGGAGAATTAATATTGATGAATATTTTTTATGGGTTAAATGAAAAAATCAAATGAACCCGTTCAAAAGGCACCCATGGGTTGACAAAGTTGAAAAGATTGATTTCCTAAGGGAAATTTTAATATTTCCAGAGGAAATTCGTTTTGACTAGATCATTTTCCTAACGGAAATTAAATCTCAGGGGACGGATTGATTCGAGCAAGCAAGTGATTTCTGCCAGCGGCTTGAATTATTTTAAAAGGGAAAATTTAAAATGTCTAAGGCAAATTTCATCAAATTGAGGATTTAAATGACAGACATTTTAACAGGTTGAAAATAATTTTAAAATCTCCCATGAATTGTTTCGAGATAAATTTAATTGAATATGGCGAGAATTTTAAAATGGAGTTCTCAAACAAATCAGAGTGATTTTCTCGCGAGTTGTTTAATCACCAGCAGTTAACTGGCAGGCTAGAAGGAAAAATTCGAATTTTTACAAGAAAAGAATCTTCATTAATAGCAACTGCCATAATGACTGGCTGACGACTAGCCCACTACTGCGCCTGAAATGGAAGATGCCAAACGGAGAGAGTGGAGAATTGATGAAGGTGCTAAAAATAACCCCAGCACTAATTAGCAGGATTCTTCGAGAAGAATTATTTAAGCAGTCTCTCCTCTCATTTCTTCTCACATTTTTTGAAGTTGTGAGTTGTTGAGGAAGTTCTTGAGAGATTGAAATCTTTGACAGTTGCTGAAAGTGAGCTTGAGTTTTCTTTTTTTGAAGTTGAAAATTGCTGAGAAGAGAAGTTCTTTGAGAGTTCTGAGTTGCCGATAGTGAGAAGTTGCTGGAGGATTTATTTCTCAAGTTGCAGAGATTCTCGAAGTTGCTGCAGATTTAATTTATTCGAGCTGCTGAAAGCTAGTTGCTGTTGGAGTTGAGAAGAAATTGCAGCAATCTCTCTTCATTTCTTCATTCTTCAAGTTGCTGAAGTTGAAAGTTGAAGGTTGACAGAAGTTGAAGCAAAAGATTTGATTTATCTTGTGCTGGAAAATTAGCTACATTGCTGAAAGTTGTTGGTGTGCTGCGAATTTTCTTCGCCGGTCGGACGCCAAGTTGCTGAAAGTTTTTGAGCTCAGAGTTTTTTTTATACAGTTTGAGGTTTGGAGTTAGAAATTTATGCTGAGAGATTTCATTTTCAAAAGCTAACTCCATATCCGCAGCCATCTCGGAAGCTATTTTATTTTATTAAAAATCTGCAAACTAACTTATTATTATTCTATCTTATTCTTGCAAATTGCTGGAGCAAAGGATGTTGCAGGAACAAGCAGAGCTGCAAACACTAAAACGGGCAAGGCTAGCTCATCCCGGCAGGCAATGATCAAAAGGCTCGCCAAGTCATTTCTTCCAAAATCGGCAATTGTTTCAAAGTTGGCAGGATTAAGTGACACCAACCTCGGGTCGTTTAATCTAAATGCACTCAAGTCTAGGATGTACGGACTGGGAGGCCATCAACCGTCAGTCACGGCACATAACATCATGAAGAGTGGTATCTACGCAGCCGCCGGTTTTCCACCAGCAATTCAGTTCCCGAAGCTAATCATGGAGTGTGCGAACTACTACAAACCAAAGCGTAGAACCATTGTCTCTCCGGATGGCAAATTGCTTGCCAACTTCACGCCAGGTGCCATCGGAGAGGCATTTGGGATTCCTACTTCCGAAAAGATGCTATACAGATCAAAGGAGAGGGCGGATAAAATGTACTCCACCTCCTTCGAGAGGGTTGCTGCGGTCATCAACAGAGTCTGGATGCAAAAGCCAAAGCCACCTCGCACTAAACTCCCAAAGCAGATAATTGCTGAAGATGTGAAACAGGAATACTGCGACTTGATGATGATGCTGAGCCGAATAAATGGGAGTGCACAGGCCTACTTCTTCGAGCCTTGGATGTTCTACTTCGTCGAGATCATCTTGGAGGGAAAGGAGTGTGTTGACTGGGCAAGAATGATCAGCGATAACATAGATGAACAGTTCAAGAGCCTAAGGGGGACGAAAACCTTTTATATGAGCTCGTATGTGATATATATGCTGGCAAGAATGACCAAGTACCGAGGGATTACATACAAGGAGCCAATAGGCTATGCACCTGATCAGTTCAAAATCCATGAGGCCTGCACGCAGTTACATCTAACCAACCCTGCCAGTTACAAACGGGCTAATGATGCATTCACAATGCACATCACGAGGACCCTTCAGCGGAGAACGCAACAAAGAATATCCAAAGAGGCACAAGCATTGATAGAGGAATACGGATATTGGCTCATCCAATTTCCGAAATTCACTTACATTAGGCTGCAGGGGTTCACTTCGTATCCATACCGGCTACCGAGGTACCCCACCGATCACATTATAATGCTGGAAATATCTAGGCAATTGATCGCCTATGATAAGATTCAGAAAAAGAAGAAGAAGGGTGGACTTGACTTTCCTATTGCCATGGGAAATTCCACTGAGGTGTGTCCCTCCTTGCAGGCAGCTCGAGAGGCAGAGGATGAGCTGCAATTCTATCATCTATCGTATCACACAGGCAGACAGGATTTCGATCCTTACAAAAACATCCGAATGATACAGAACGTTGAGTATCGACACAAGGCCCACATTGAGGACTTTTGGGCAAATGCTGCTGATGAGGTTGAAATAAGGAAAAGGATGTTTTCTAGGCTTCCCCTCAAGTTGATCAGGGAATGTGAAATCATTCCAGTTCCCGACCAGGTGGAAGAGGATGTCTACATTATACAGCCCGACTATGGTTTAGTCAGGAATACTCCGGTTCCACCACCTGATTGGTCTGAGCTAGAAATCATGGACTTCAACACGCTCTCTATTCCAGTGTTGACTTTCACAAGGGCTTGGGTCGATAGACATGTATGCAAACTTAAGGGCAGATCAATCGCCCTTACTTATAACTTGATGGGTGACCAGAGGCCACTATCGGTAAGAAGGGGAAAACAAGTTGGTCAGGCACCAGAAGCACAAGTAGAAGTACCAACCCAGCCGATACCGCTGAGGATGGAACAAGCATCACCTATGCACTCACAAACTCAGTCTTCGAGTTTGAGAGTGATTTCATTATTTGCTGATCAGAGGGCAAGATTGGGTGAAGAGCGGGAGCTCGAGGAGGTGGATCAACCCAACATCCGAGAATCGGATAGTATAAGCGTTAGTGCATCCAAGGCTGGCCGACAAGAGGAAGAAGAGGAAACAGTGGCCGACACTCGTATCCAGCAGATGTTGGACATGACATTAGAGGAAGAGGAAAACACAAAGCAGGGGACCCAAGGGTCAGGAGATACACAGCTCGTGGAAGATGATGAGCCCGAGCAGAACAGTGCAAGAAGAGAAGAAGTACACGAGGTAGAGGCAACAGAAGAGCAACCCCTCGTCATTTGCAACCCACAGCAGACAGTGCCGGATTGGCTCACGGAGAGAATGAGAAGAGAGCCTGACGATGATACGGATCCAGCCATTGAGATGGAGGAATTCCTAAAAAGGATTAGTGTGCCGCCAGAAAAGAAGAGAGCCAAGGAGAGGCCCGAAAACTATGTGATCACCACCGTAGAGTTGGGTCGTCCTACGGGAGCCCAAATTGTCGAGGAGTTTGATAACTCCTATCAGGCGCTGAAAGACCAGTTGCTCAGAACAGAAGGGAAGTATAAGAAATTGAAGAAGTAGCACAAAACCTTGATTGGATATGTGCAAAGTCTAGCACGTCCAGCTGAACAGGCAGACCCAGTAGTAGAACTCCCACCTGAGCTTCTGAGGGAGTCAGTTATTGGCTTGGAGGACTTAAAGAAGATGGAGACGGAGGCAGACAAGTGGGTCAGCCATGTTCGAGCTGATACAGAGAAATTTATGGAGGATCTCGCCGATGCTTATCAGCAGGCCTCAAATATTTTGACGCGCATGGATATGGTAGATCAAGCCTGGGGCGATACCCGCATCTACCGGACGAAGACTGTTCTTCGTTTAGGGGCTTTGATGCATATACCTCTACGGACTTTGGTGGATGGAGGTGTGATTCAGGATGGTGACAGGTATGATTTCACCAGTTGGTACTCCTCGGTGGTCACAGGCCGTGGGTTTCACGATGCAGCAAGGGTAGATTCGGCCAGAACCAGGAAGGCAATGGGTAACATTGTGGAGGGAGTTCTTAATACACTGGAGGCCATATTTTCTAGGAGGCTGGCTCCAGAGGAAATAACTGTTGATAGCTTGAGAGGCAAATTGGCTCCATTCTTCTCAGCTGCAAGGTCGCTTGTCCAGGACGACTTTGAGAATGTCTCCACTTTCTCTAGTATAATCCAGAATACCCAAGACGCCTTGGTGGCATGGAGGAAGTCTTACACTCGGCACGGACAAACGGTAGCGATCTTAGAATTTCAGCTCAACCATATTCCACCAATTTCGGTTCAGGAGGTTGAGGCAGTGTTGGCCCGGCTGATCGAGTTTGCAGTTAGAGAGCGGGACAGTGGGAACGCTCTGCTGGATGAAGATCTTCTGGAAGATGATGATGGGCATTAATTGCTCATTATGGCTCCTGCAGGGGAGTGGAGAATATTCTGAGCATTTATTGCCCCACTCCTCCCTGTGGCGGTTTTTAGGGCAGAAACCCTAATTAGGGTATAGGTGGCTCGATCTGAGCCCTTCATTGTCATTCAATCTGAACCGTCCGTTGAAATGGGCTAACTATAAAAGGAGCATCCCCCCTCATTTGTAATTCAATTAGAACTAGAATTGAATCAGAGATAGAGTTGAGCTAGAAAATAGAAGGCATATAGCATTTAGCTTAGAAGTTAGCTTAGATTGAGGAGGAAAGGAAGTTTTCCCATTGAGGACTTTGTAAGAAGTTGTTGTGAACACTCTCATAATATAAAGATTTATCATTGTTTGGTGGTTCTATCTTCTATTATGAGTAGCTAGCAAGGCTTGTTCGTCTTTCCAATTCAAGTAGATAGAGTAAAATAGACTTTTAATTCATGCAAGTAGTCGTTAATTGTGGAGTGTGGTGTTTAGTTTGGACAAGTCTTCCTCTATCCATACCACTAGCGGGCTTGCTGACGGTAAGTCTGCCCTGTGTGGTCAACTGGAATTTCAGTACTTAACTTCGATTGTGATTCGTATGTGTTCACTTGCATCGTTGTGATGGGGTGCACATGTTGAATCATAATTTGAATATCCTATTTATCCTTTGAAGATTGCACCTACTTTGTCAAAGTTGTCCGACGGGGAGGCAAAACAAAGTTTGGTTTGAAGAGTGTTGAAGCTAATCCTCACATTCCACCTTTTAGAAGTAGATTGTAGAATTCCTATCCCTTCTCCTTTTAATTCAGTATTTCCCGGTTAGTTTAGGAATCAGAGCAATATTGTCAAATCCTTTGTCTTAACTGCTTCACAAAATCGAACAACTACGTAAGTCCCCTTGAATACCCAGCATATTCACATTAGCCAACTGAGTCTATTCGCGTTAAAGGAACCTTGGAGTTGAACGCATGAACTTTCACGCAATCTTAGCATGCGGAATACTTTGATCAAGAGAGAATAGAATGACCGTTGGGCATTTTTATTCTGTGTTGATGTCGTCATAAAAAGCACGTCAACAAGTCCTTTATTGCATATGTCATAGGAAAAAGCACATGTGAAGGTAATTATGAGCATCTCACTTTAGAATCCAAAAGTGATTTACCTAAGTGCAGCATAGCCACCCTAAGTTTATGGATCAAGTAGTGTCAAAGACTACCATTCCTATTGGAGAAGCGGTATCAAAGCCATTCCTTCTTTGAGACAAGAGGGAAGTGGTATTGAGCATGCCTTTCCATTGTGCCTAATTTGTTAATATCCATTAGTATACAAAGGTTTTTTTTATCACCTACAAGGTGTAAGACAAAAAACAAGAAAAAGAATATAGAGATTCAAAGTGCCAAAGTAAAGAGAAGCTAGAACCAACACTAGTGGCCATTGGAGCAAGAGCCAAATCCAAAGCTAGAGCTTGGGCGAGTGCCAGAATAGGACCTATTCTAGAGGTGTTGAAGCATGCAAGAGTTTGTTCAACCATGAAGATTTGAGTTGTCCATGAGTGGGAGAAAACTCAAATTCAAGGATAGTTGCATATTGAGTCAGCAAAACTAATGCAAAAGAAACCCTTTTATTCCATTCCAAAAGGAGTGGAGGTTCATTAGCTAAGCTGATTATGGTGCTACCAATTGATTGTGCTCTTCCTATGGTGGTTGTGGTCCATTAGGAGGAGGGCCAACATGAGAATATCTCATCCCCCAATGGCTTCATTCCACAAGAGGATTGTTGCAAGAGAGTTGCAGTTGGATCCCTTCCTAGAGAGAGAGAGAGAGAGAGAGAGATGTTGCATGTGTAGCAAAGTTCATAAGCAGTTTGAGAAAGGCTCGTTGATGTCACAAGGGCACACTACATCAATAATCAACCTTGGAGACATATTATTCTCAATATGGAGGAATATGGCAATTCTCATTTTTCATTTGTTGGTCTAAAGTTTTTGGGGACCAAAAGCCACCTAATTAAGGAGGTGTTATCCAAAAACTTGTTTGAGAAATTTGAATTTCAAGGATTCTCCATTCAAACCATTTTTAGCAGTTGTTGCACAGCAAGACTATAGTTGTTGCACCTCTTAGTTGTTGAGCAAGGGGAGGTCTCAATTGCTATTCAATAGCCTTTGTTATGCAATAACCTTTGCTACATGAAAGCATCCCAGTTGCAATGCAAGAGGAACCTAGTTGTTGCACAAAATCCTATTTGTTGTGCAACATCCTAGTTGTCACACAACAAGAACCTAGTTGTTATACAAATTACCTAAGTCGCTACAAAATTGGGTTCATAGTTGCTACACAAGTTATTTCTCTTTGTTATGTTAGTATTCCTCTTCGTTGTACAAACAGCCTTTGTGCCAAAATAATTAGAGCATAATAACGAGGACAGTTTTGTTGCTTTATGCAGCCATTTGACTTCAGAATGGACCAATTTTTTTTTGGGTGGCACTAGGGAAACAAAAAATTCATTTTTGGTAGGCTAATCATTTCCCTAAGTTGTGACTATTCATATAACTTAGGTTGTGGTGATTCATGACTACTTTGGCAGTCCATTGCTTGCTTTGTTGGCAGTCATGGGAGCTAGATCGCAGGTCACTTGGAGTTCCAATGAGGACAACTGAATAGTGGGCAATTACAAACGACTGGTCATTGCCATTCCAAATGATCGGGCTTCCATTGCCAACATCCAGAGGTGGACTTAGGAGGGCAGCAGCAAAGAGAACAGGAGGGGAGTCGACAATGAGTAGCAAAGAATGGAAGCAGGGCATTTCCATTGGCAGCAACCAAAATGGTAGATTAACAAAGCCATGCCACTAGCTGGCGGACTGCTAAAGCCATGTGAATGTGGTTCATAAGTGTTGGCTAGAGCTAAGGGGCTATCTTACAGCGAGAGTCATCCATGGTTTAGTTTTGTTGGACTTAGCTAGCAGTTTGTCAAATCCATGAGGAAAGCCTAGGCAAAACTTGGAGCCTTATTACAAGCAAGAGGTGGAGGTATAGTATGATCGAAGCCATTCTGCAATTGGCACAGATAGCCGGAACTATGCAAGGCAAGTTGGTTGACAAAAAGCCAAAACCATGAAGCTAACTGGTTAGCTAAGACTAGTTGGTAGAGAGGGTGCTAACAAAGGGAATAACATGTTGCTGCAAGTGTAGCAGAACATCCCTTCAAATATCCTATTTTGGTACAGATTGTATGCTGAGTCATTGGGAATGATGCAACAAGTTCTAGACTGCTGCAGACAAGTTCTAGACTGCTGCAGATGGACATCAGATCCTGTGTCAAAGGTATATTCCATTGCTATCAGTAGCATTGCAAGTCATGAATCATTTTAGGAAAGTCTACAGATGTATCTGAGTCTCATTGAAGCATTGTAAACATGTATGACTATGGATTAGTGGCATGAGATGCATAGCTAACCCTTCCTGGAGTCTTCTGCGTACTTGAGGATCTCCAAAGTTAACTTTTTGTTGTGTACTGTTTTGTGTGTGATGCAAGTTATTATTTGCATTTGAAACATTTCTATTTAAGTCATTTATAGCATGTCATATGCAACCATTAGAGGTGGTAAAGTGCATGCAAAGGTAGTTAGGAGCATTTCACTTTAGAATCCATATGTTATATGCCAGAATGCAACATAGATGCCCTGAGTTTATGGATCAACATTAGAAATAATGTGAGAATCCCATATTCCCATGACCCTACAAGATTAAAAGATTTCACCAATCTAGTATTGTGAGAAAGATTCCCAATCTATCTCTTGCCTCAAGGCACTTGATACATCCCAGAGAGGGCTGACTAGGGTTCACATTATAGAAGTATAAAGAAGAAGCAGCGGTAGATTAACAACATAAGTCATCCAAAAACATGATGACCAAGCAGACTCTTCTAGGTCAAATTATATAGTCCTGAAGAAATTACCCACCATGGGTGATAAAGGAGCAAAAGATGATTGTGATGGTGTCGATCCAAAGCAAAAAAGAAAGAACAAAAGAACTCTTGCTCCTACACCTCCTTTAGATCCAAAGAAAATCAAAAGGGAAGATAGAGAGAAGGAGATTGCTAGTGATGAAAATCAATCCAATGAATCTATTGAGCCAATTCTAAAAACAGCCAAGACTTCTCCACCAATCCTTGAAGAATCAATAAGCCCTGAAGTGATCAAGATTTTCTCTAGGCTGCACTGCAAAGAAGGCATTTCCCTAAGTTCAATCCATACTTCTCGAATGCAATACATTTAAGCCAAAACTCACCCAAGGCAAATCCCATTACGTAAATCAGACTTGATGCTCCCATAGGTCAAATGGCAATTGATACAACTATGTCTAGGGGTGAAGTAAGCTTGGATATTACGCTTGGATATTGAATCAATTGAGCCAATTCCAAAAACAGCCAAAACTTCTCCATCAATCCTTGAAGAATCAATTACCCCTTAATTGATCAAGATTTTCTCTAGGCTGCACTACAACGAAGGCATTTCCTTAAGTTCAATCCAAACTTCTCAAATGCAATACATTTAAGCCAAAAATCACCCAATGGAAATCCCATTATGTAAATCAGACTTGATGCTCCCGTAGGTCAAATGGAGATTGATGCATTGAAGATTATGAACTTCATTTCCATACTTTTCCGCAAATTGATCGACAAAACATTCCTAGGAAGGTCGAATAGGTGGTGGAATTTAGCAACATGCACTTGAAAAAGTTGTCTAAAGGAGTAGCTCTCTCAAAACCAAAAAAGGAGCCCTAGCTGACCACATTGAAAAAGTTTGTGCATCAAGGGTGAGTATTCAAGATCCTATTACTGTGGAAATGAGCCACAAGCCAATGAATATTTCAACAAACTTTCTCAGTGAGTGAATGCACAGCCTACAAAGTAGAGTTTAAAGGTATATCTCTATAAAACTTCAATTGGCTCAGAACCTACTTTTGTCTTTGTGGGATGTAGCTCAAAATTTCTCAAAAATCTCACCAAAGATGATCTCTATGCATCAGCACTTCCTCTAGACCCTAGAATCATGGAGTCAAATAAGAAATTCTCTAAGGAAGACAGTTGATACCCCCAATTGCAATTTTGATGAAATAAGAATGAAAGTCAGTCTTCAGGCAACATTTGAATGGTTCTTCACTCTTGAGCATCGTCGCAATGCTCTTGAAAAAACACATCAGCTATATGCCACTTTCACTAGGCAAATTCATCAAGATTTGAGTGATGTCACACTGATGTTTCAACTCTATGGCACAATTTTTTCCTGGCAATGGTTTGGGGAATATTTTTCCATCAGATAGAAATAGAGATTCTACCTTCCTTCAAACCAGCAACAATGTAAAGAGATTCCCCTCTCCTCTCCCTAAAGTGATCATTGAAAAAGTATTCATAAAGGAAGCATGTGATCTCTCTTCAAACGTTGTTAAACTAGAGGCTCAAGTGGAAGAATTAGGAACAAAGAAGCTGCAAAATGACCATCTCATCCTTCAACTTTCAGTCAACAAATGGAAGCCTTCTACAAGTGGACTGTCACCTTCAAGAAGGATTGAAGCCATTGATGAGGAATGAAATGTGGATCACATTATATTTTCACATTGAGGTCATAAATTCCCATCATGGGATTATATTTTTGAAGTGACTTTAAGTCATCACTTAAGTCAAGCGGTCCCACTTTCTAATTTCAAAGTGTTTTAAGTGATAACTTGTTAATTTGGGGTTTCCTAGGCAGTTGTGAGAGTTGGTTATGTAGGTAGCTTATAATTACCAGGGGGTTATAAATAGGTGTCTTTTATCATTGTAAACGATCTTTTTCTCAATCAGCAAAGAGAAGAGCTATTGAGAGTTTCTGCGTTTGTAAAGGAATAACTACATTTATTTGCAATAGAATGAAGATATCTTGCAAGGTTTTTATGTCATAAAAGAGATCTATCTTTTGAGAATTAATCTTGTGGCTTCTTTGGTTTATTTCTACAAGGTTATATTGTATGCTGGTTTATGAAACAGATCTACCTCCACTCTGTTCTGTGCATTATTCCAAGTGGGTGTTTAATATTTTACAATGTAGCAATAAAGGAGAAAATCTGTTCTTATTTCTCTGCATGGTGTTGTTTTATTAAGATAGCATGTTATTGACTAATTGATCTAATAGCTGATTTCTGTATGAATGCAAGTATTCTTGTATATTCCACACCTTGTAAATTTTCCACAGGTTATAAATAAAGGGAAACCTCCCCTGATGATTTTAACAAAAAGTATATGATGCTGCACTTACCTGAAGTATGTCCACTGGGAAAGCTTTTATGCCCTTCCCTTATGACATGTTCATTGCCATGACACTCAACCCTCCCTGTAATGTTATCAAATTTCTGGAACAACGTCATACCAGTTAGAAGGCTAATTTGAATCATCAATGATAAAATAATAAAACAATAAATAAAGAGCTTGCCACCAAAATGATCATTTATCAGGAAGAGAAAAAAAGCTAAGACTTAAGTTTGGTACTAGAGGTTGATAAGTTGTTCTCAACTGATATGCCATCTGGAAAACACCGCCAAAAAAAGTCAGGGCGAGGTCGGCCAACTGCATCTTTCACAGCATCAGTTACAACAGCAGTTATAAGTACTGAGAACAAAAGACCTGTCGTAGACTCAGATCAAGAATTTAAATTTATCAGTAGCTGTCCTGAATCAACTGAAACAGAAAATCATTTATACAAAGACAGAATGCAAAGCAATAAGAATGTTACCTAGAATAGCATGGTGTAATTCGTTAATATTTCTGTGAAAAAAATAGTAGATACAAATTACAATGGATGGTACAACTACTGCAAGTATCTGATAACAGTTAACACCCTTCTTGTCAGACATGGATCTGCAAATATCTACAGCAGATGTGAGTGGATTCTTTATTCATCAGCTTAAGAAAACACTAAATATAAAAATTGATTGGGTGTCCTGTGAGAGGAAATGTGTGGCAGTAAATGAAGTAAAATATTTCTTGTGAAAAGTTGTTATTGCTACAAATTATAGCATGGAAAGGATATACACGAAATGATTCCAACACTTACTGGAACGGCCCAAAATGGGACTGTGTTTTCTTTGAGAGGATACATCAGGTCATTCAGCATTGTTTTCCCCACAAAGCGATAGAATGGATCTATGAGGTTAAGTATGCCAATACTTGCCAGAAGAATGAGAATCACGGCCCAGTCATGCTTATGGAACCTCATCAACTGGACAGTAAGGGTCCTTGGCCTGTTCAACACAAACCTCTGCCCTTCTCTCATTCTGAAGAATTTAACAAAGATTCTTGTCATGTTAGGAAATAAGAGAGAATAACAAAAGCCACAACTCAATCAAAAAATGAAAAAAATGAATGCACTTTTCAGGTGATTAGATATAATACCCTTTCCTGTAGTTAAACTTAGTGCTACTGTAATTTCCATCAATTAGCAACACAGCATATGCACATTTTTCCAGAATTCATACATGTGGGCATGCTGATAAAGAAATCAAAATACAAAGTACTATACATGTTGAAAGGGCCACACAGATTCATTGAATGTGATGGGAAATTTTAAAAATTTCAATAGTTCAAGTCTTCTGTTAAGTCTAACTAGCATGAAAATTTGAGACAGATCACTACCCTAAGGCACTCTTAAATTGTATAGGCACAAAAAAATTAATGCTTTGTTTTAAATAGCTTAAGAGTGCAATCAAACACTCATTCTTCCCATCCATGGTCAACATGCACATTATTAATCAGAGAAAGCTGTGTCCTCCAGAAGTGAGATCTTGACAGAGCTGGATACAGACAGAAAAGGCACATTAACAAAATTTGGATATAAAGTCCTTGCTAAACTGCGAATATACCACCCAATGAATATCTTCTAAGAATCATTTTCCTCATTAAATCTCTGAATTTTTAAAGGACAGGATGATTTGAAAGCAACATGGGTATAATGTACATGGTCAGTTGAAGTATATGATTTTTCATCAGCAAAAGAAATTATATTAAGTATAACACAAGATGAGTGCCCGTCTATAAACCATGATTCCAGAACCATGAACAACATCGCAAGGAAACTTAAAGTATATGTGCTGGAAGAATTGACCAAAACTAGGAAATTATATTGCCATATCATCTGGATGCTAAGCTATTGATCAATAGCTATTCCTGATATCTTTACAAAAGTGCAAAACACTACTGTATTTGAAAATGACA
This sequence comes from Sequoiadendron giganteum, assembly GCA_007115665.2. Taxonomy (NCBI): domain Eukaryota; kingdom Viridiplantae; phylum Streptophyta; class Pinopsida; order Cupressales; family Cupressaceae; genus Sequoiadendron; species Sequoiadendron giganteum. The sequence goes on along the minus strand of CM021102.1, from coordinate 565,062,320 downwards.
GGGCCAAAGAAAGGGGCATATCTGGAGATGTTGGTAAGAATTTCACTGCTAATAAATGGAAGTCACCAAAGTGGAGAATGCCATTGGATTAAGTATCTGAATTGCCACATCAATCTAGCCATAATAGCTACAAGTAGAATGAAGGAACTTGACCAGTTTGACAGATGATCTAGAGAAAAAACAAAAAAGCAGCCATGTGAGTAATGTAGGAGCATCTTGGGGCTAGGGCAATCGGTATCATCAAAAAAATGTTTTATCTCTTCAATTTTAGTTTGGTATGCTAACCATGGTTTCCTATGCATGGATGAGCACTCCAACTTCAAAAATTTGAATTTCAAATGGCTTTCCCTCTCAATCTAGGCATCCACCTTGGAAAGAATCTTGTAGAGCCCCCTTTGACACTTCTCCAAAGGTTCATGACACTCCAAGGAAGTTGAAGAGTCACAATTTCATGAGGGCACTTGAATTGGCCGGCCACCTTGCATGTTGTCGACTTCTTTTGCATGTGTAACCCCCACTTGCATACCTATCATTGCTTGAAGCGCCCATGTGGAGGGGAGTTGCTCTTTATGGAGAATCTTCCATGCTTGCTTTGATTGTGGTAGCTAGGTGGAAGGAGTGACACTTTAACTCTTTGATTCTAGCTTGACCATCTTGAAGAATGGCTTCAATTTTGGAAAGAGTTATTCGGGAGGAGTTACATTTCAACTCCATACATGAAACTTTTTGATTTGGTAGTCACATTTGATGGAGATAAAGGGAGAGAGAAAGAGCTAAGGAGGGTCAGCTTCCATGGATTTCTTGCAGGCTGATGACAAACTGGAGTTCTTGTGCCATAGATTTTGGGAGTGTTACATCCCAAAATGTGAGGTTACTATTTAGTATTGCTGGATGCGGTAAAAGTGAATGTGATGTGAATTCTCGAGATGAATTAATGATGCATGTACCTTGTTATCAATATGAATGTTATATCACTCGATGTTGTTTCATTTGATGTTGTCTCAGTTGACGTTATTCATGGTGAAATACTGCATATATGAATAGATGGTTATTGAAGTATAGTTATTCTAACTTTATAGATGTTTATATATGTGATGCTGCTAAAGGTATGTGCTAGTGGTTGCAGGAAAAGGTTCATTCTCCAGTCGGAGGGGAAGTATCACTCGGGAGAGGAGCTTGGTCGGTTAACTGGTTGTTGTACCCAAACCGAAATTTTTGCTTCATTAAAGCATTTTGCTTAAAATGGTCTAAACCTTGTAAAAGTGGGGTCAAAACTCAATTTTCGGGCAAATACAGTATGGGCTTTTAGTCAGTGTGATGCCAGGAAGATACTGGCAAAATTTGAAAATTTTGAAAATTAGGGTTTCTGAAATCTATTTTTAGCCCGAAACCCTAAAAAATAGGAACTTGTCAGAATTGGATGAAATTAATTTTGATTGGCTTATTTCACATCACAATCACAGTGGTGAAGTCAGTTTCAGTTAAAAGTCAGTTTAAGGCTGGTGGGTAGTTTTCACTTTTTTAGGAGAAAAGTTAGGATCTTCGGGGTCATCAATGGCAGTTGGCCAGTACCAGGTGTCAATATCTAAGCCTGAAACTCAAAGAGGAACGCTCTACGATAAAAGATGTTGGAAATAATGCTTTTTGATGGAGGGGATTTTCAGATTGGCAAAAAGTGCTAAAATATTCTAAGTCTGAGAACTTTTCACTATGTAACGTAGTAGACACTTGCGCAATCAACGTGCAAATCAACTTTATAGTGTCCGTACATGTGAAAATGATGAAGTATAGTCATCCACACACCTCAGCAGTCACAACGCTTCGACATGGTCAACAGCAGGGATGGATACAGCGTTTGCAAAGCATAAAATGGTGAAAATCAATGAATTCAAAACAAATCCGCTCCCCTGTAGCCTAGGGGCGCCCTTCCTTTTGAAGGTCAAGATTGGAGGGTTTTGGATTAAGAACACATTCATTATGTTCAGTTTTCAGTCGGCTTTCCGATTAGCCATGAAGCAAGATTATCCGAGTTACAGAACTCCGGCAAACGAAGACAGAAGCAGAGGTTACGAAGAGTGTTTTCATCAAGGAGGCAGTCTAGAGATGCAAATCCGCTCCCTTCTAGCCCAAGGGCGATTTTCTTTTTGAAGGCCCAGATCTAGATGCATGTGTGTTTTGATGGTTTCAGCCTTTGCAGAATTAGTTTAGCTTTTCAACGAGCTATCAAGCGAAAGCGTATCCAGTACAGAAATCCGGTTATCAGCGGTAGAAGTGGAAATTGCAAGGCAAGATACATGTCAGATGAAGTTTTGTAGAATGCAAATCCGCTCCCCTGTAGCCCAGGGGCGATCCTGAATAAGACCTGTTTGATGGATGAATTTGCAATTGAGGTCTTCCTGAGATCTCTTCCAGCTCAGTTCAGTTTTGCAGTGTATCCGTTCACAAGACGATCCGATGTTCTGAGTAACTGTGACAGAGGTCCTACCGAGCACGTAAAACAGAGGATGGTGAAGCGTAGCTACACAAAGCTGCACAGCTGTAGGCTAGGGGCGATTCTCCTTTAGGCCTGCCAAACGGGGTTATTTGCAATTACAGTCTTCACAAGACTTGTGTGCAATTACTCAAGCTATCCAACGAGTCTAGCCGACAGCCTCCGGGATTTGGCGAATGCTCGTACGTGCGAGGTCAAGATGATAATGCTGTGAAGAAGAGCTGATTGAAGGCAGTTCAAAGAACGACTAAGTGTAAGAATGTTATTTTCTTTGAAAAAGGCGATTTTCTTTTAGAGGCCTTAAAAGCAATTTTCTGGCTTCGTCGTCTCCAAGAACATCTCTTGCAAGTTGACCAAACTATACAGCAAGACAGACGGCACGCGTATCGGAACATTCCAGTTCCCGGTATCAAGGGTCAAAGTATGGTGTTCAGTTGAAAATCACACTTTTGTCAAAATGGTGTTTGAGCTATCACAGAATAGGGGCGCTCATGCTTTTGGGGTTCTTAATACAATTTTCAGATCCCTCACATACAGTCATTGGATGCAGGATACTTCTAGTCATGCAATGAATCCATTATTCAGTCAGTGGAGTTCATTATTCATTGTCAGCGGCAGTTTGAAGCATCAGAAGGCAGAACGAAGAAATGACTAAGTCTGGAGTCAAAACATCAATTTAATCAGAGGCGCCTAATTTTCTAAGGTATCAGATGATGATTTTAGCAGTTGTTGCTCCCAGCAGACATTTCATCCTTGTCATGCAAGCTTCGCGGTGGATATCTCAGCACAGTCGCAGGCTCATTCAGTCAGCCAGAAATCAGAGCTGAACATGGTCGGTTGTAACTTTGCAGTCAGCTACAAAATAGGAGATTCTCAAAAATCTCATAACTCTTGCAAATGGAAGCCTAAAAGATCAAAATTTGACTTTTTAGAATCAGGGAAGTGTGTTGAGCACAACAAGATGCTATTTTTGGCAAAATGATAAAAATAATATTTTTGCATGCAAGGCATTAAAAAGTGACGAATTTCTTCAAAGATAAATATTGGTGCCACTTTTAGTTCTTTGCATGCTTTGAAATTAAAATATTATTTTTAGTCTAAAGACTCAGAGACAGTAGCAGTTCAATTGGTGAAGGGCCAATCAAATTCTTCCTTCACAGTTAGGGTTTGAGCGGGTTCCATGCATGATGGTATGAATTTATCTAGTTATGCAAGCATGGCATTCATCATTTCATTCATCCAGCTTGAGCAGAGGTGAATTCTTTCCAGAGTTGGGCGAATTTCTTCAGCGGTCAGTTGTGAAGGCATAAAAAATATTCTTTTGCAGGTACAAGTCAAGATTCATCAGCAGAATTCAAGGCAGAGTGGCGATTTTGACAGAAGAAGATAATAAATAAATAAAAATTAAAAAACATCTTTCTTCTTCTCTAGATTTCTTCCATCTTCTCGTCTTAAATTTTTCTCACATGTATGAAGAATTGGCGTTTTTGGCAAAACAAATCATCTGGGTTGATTCAGAATTGCTTTCTCAGCAAAACCCATGTGCTAGAATTTTCAAGAAAAATTTGTTCCAGAGCATCAGTTCTTGAGGCTTTGATTTTCTGAAGTGAAATTCCTTTGCATGGTGGAGTAGAAGTCGATATTTTTCGAATCTAACGTTGTGGGTTGTCTTAGAAATATCTTCTGGACAAAACCCATATCTCAGATTTTCTCGGGAAAAAATGTCCTCACAGCCCCTCAGATCTCAACTGAAAACCTTTTGCATGCGGGCCTAAATCACATTTTTTTCACAATTCTGACATTGTGGGTCATCTTAGAATTTGATTCTACATAAAACCCACGTCTCAGAATTTTCTGTGAAAATTGCCCTCCAACAAGCTATTTTTAGCCTCATTAGGAGAGATTTTTGGTTTTTTGGAGAAGTTGTCAGAATATAGCCATGTTCACAGTCAACAGGCGAGTTTTTCAGGATGTAGTTCACGCAGAACGAATTCAAGACCAAGTCAGTCTTAATTCATGATTTCATCAGAAAAGCTGACATTGATTTGTATCAAGCGCATCGGAAAGGTTGACAAGAGTAGTCACTCAAGTTCACATGGTTTCATGTCTCGTATAGCTGATTGTCTTCCAAGGCCAGTTTAGAGGGTTGATACCGTTGGGTTTCTGTGTATGCAGCATGTTCATTTGTATTTCTCACAACCAAAGAGTTCGCAGTTTCATCATGCAACACTCTTCCATAAAGAAAAGCATGAAAAACGTGAGAAGCATCAAGCTGCAGAGGAAACAGTGGCCATCACTTCAGTTACAAAGCCGCCATAGTTACCAGCCAGTGAAGGGCCAGTTTAAGTATACAAAGATTTTCGGTTTTGCTTGAGTTACTAACTAGCAGTTGATTGACAGTTGAGACATGTAATGACCTCTAGATGGTGATGCAGTTACTAACCTCGTGGAGGGGATACTTGCTCGAGATCAGGGTCAGTGAACTTCAGTTCAAGGCATCCCACCTTTTCCAAGATAGACATTAGACACAGGAGTTAAACTCGAGGCTTCTTTCCGAGTTAACTTGTTGTTATACATTGCATGCATGTCTTTCTTGGAAACATCTACATATACTTGGAGATTAGATTAGATTTTTCAGTTGACTGATGATAGCATTCCAGTTGACTTGCTTTCAATAAGGACGTGCATGTTGCACCTTGTCCATTTAGATTAGATGTTTCAGTTAACTGATGATAGTTTCCCAGTTAACTGTATAGTTTCATTCAATTAGGGTTTAGGAATAAGATCTTGCATGCATTGCAAGACTTTAGTTGACTCAAGGTGATTTTAGGGTTGCCTACACCTTGATGTCTATAAATAAGAGCTTTCAGCTCATTTGTAATTAGCTTTTCCTGGTGATAGAGAATTGCTGCGTTGTCGGCAACATGCCTATTCTCAAGATTGGTTCACCCTTGTAAATTAGAACTTTTGCTTGATAGCATACATGCTGCGCCTACCTTGCCTGTAGTATTGCTATTATTGTATCTGTTCAAAGAGTAATTGCTGTTATAATAAATTGCTGCGCCTACCTTGCCTTCATGTTATTGTCATAGTGTTTATTCGATCTTAGTTAAATGGGGTTGCTGGTTTGATCGTTATTGCATGCGTGTTGCGTCTATACAATCTACTGTCCCAGTTGCTTACCTTTTTGTTTTGTTTATTATAAGCCTATTCAGAAGAGCAAATAGTTGCGCCTACCTTGCCTTCATGTTGCGAAACTGTACTTAAAGCTTATCGTTTGATGTGTGTGATAGTAGACTCATTCAGCCAAGCAAATAGTTGCGCCTACCTTGCCTTCATGTTGTGAAGCTGTACCAGGTTTACCGTTCATTTGTTTGTTTTAATAAACTTCTTCCCGGATTAGCAAATAGTTGCGCCTACCTTGCCTTCATGTTGTGAGCCCGCACCTGGAGTTTATCGTACAATACATTCCTGCTCCATTTCCTCATGCTCTGTTTCTTGAGGAAATTGGATAGATATTAAAGAAGTTAGCTTAGTTGTAGTTACATGATCTGCGAAACCAGAAAATACTTAGCTGCAACGTTCTAGGTTTTCTTAACCTTGTGCCTCTACCAGCTGAGAACAAAAAGATAGGACATTAGTTTAGTTTTCTATTTCATGCATTCCAGCACAACGAGGGAGCTTCCCCTCCTAATTTGAAGAGCACTCATTACGTAGTGTGCATAGCTGTCCGTACGAACTCACACTCCAGAGGTGTTAGTTTTTACGCCAACACTGGTAACGAAAACCAATTGAGCATACACACACTTCACCTTAGACAGAGTAAACCAAGTTAGTTTTGTACAAGTTTAAGGTAAGTCATCCATAGCTTGTATGTTTTGCAAGTAGAGTTCTTGACTGTTTCTGTGTGTTTTATATGAGGTCCTTGCTTGCGTTTGTTCACGGTCATTGTGATGGTAACATGAATGGATACATGTATTGGAAGTAAGTATATATATACATGTGTATAGTATATACATGTGTATAGTATATACACATCCGTAGGTATAAGACATATCGATACAAGTGTAAGTTGGCTAATGGATATGCCATACGAATGTATCGATATGGTATACGTACGTATACATGTACCTAGGGGAATATATTGGTATATGTATGTATATATGCACGCGTCCAGTAATGTGTGAATATTAATAATATTATATTATTATTACTTGGAAAATTTACATATATATGTATGATTATACATATCAGATATGCTGACTGGCTAAACATATAAATATATATTTGTTAAATATATATATATGCATAATTATATATTAAAAGTTATATAAATATATTATAGTTATATTAAAATATATATATATATATATATATATACTTGCGTATTTAAATATATATATATATATATATATGTTTAATATATTTAAGAACTATAATTATATTTATGTAATAAAATATATATAATTATTTCCTAAATTAATTTAATATTAATTTCTCTTATTTGGAAAATCAAATCATTGATTTAATTATCATTTCTCAATTTATGAAAAAAACGGATTATTATCTAAATTGATCTCATTTAGGAAATCGACTTATTTTCCTAACGTTTAATATTTTCTTTTTAAATATTAAAATGGAGCTATTCATATTTGATTTATATGTGGAAATCAATATTTGATTATTTGTCATCACGTACTTAGGAAATTTGAACTATTTCCTAAGTAATATGGAAATCGGCCTTTCTTATTTCCATCATGAAATTAATTAAATAGTTAAATATATGAAAATCAATATTTATTATTTCTCATCGCATATTTGAGAAATCAAATGTTTCCTAAGTATAATGAAAATTGATTTCTCCTACCTTGCATTATGAAATAAATCGAATGTGAGAAAGGACTTCTCTAAAGTTTAAAAGAAATATGTGATTCATAAACTTTAGACTTAATAAAATCATTTTGGAAATATTTGAAGTTTTCCCATGAAGGATGAAAATGGAAGAGGCATTCACGTGCCTATGAAGTGCGCTTCACCTGGGAGAAGAAATCAACCAAGCTATGAAACAGGGGCGACTCATCTGGTGAGGAGAATAGGTGGAATGAATTCAGCCATCACCATTTCCGAAAGGATGAATCATTTTCTTGTTTGCGCCATTATTGGTGAGTTTCCTATAGGTGGTGATTTCTGCTACTTAGTTGATTAAGTCTTGTTTTGCTGGCTCTTAATCAAGTCGAATCACTTCTTAAATTGATGAATAAGGGCTTGAGAATCCGCCAAGTTACCTTTGAACAATTCTGGGCTGTGTGTTGTCAATTATCATGCCTCCCCGTCAGGAAATGCATTGCATTTCAGGGCTCTATAAAAGGCCTTCACCTACTGTAAGTTATTCACTGATTCGATTCTTAGCATTAGTGTTTTATTCATTAAGCCTCATTAGGATTTTATCCTGCTGCATTCAGTTGCAATCAAGCTTAGTTAAGTTGTCACTCTGTTTCATCAGATTATCAATCTGAGTATCACTCATTTTTGTATCAGATTGTGTAGTATTTTCATCGCAGATTTAGTTGTGTATTTGCAAGAATATACATTGAATTCTAGGAGTGTAATTTATGCACAAATCTGAGTTGGTCATTTATGCTGTTAGAAATCTGAATTATCCATTTCTAAGCCTTAGACATAAGCTGTCCAGCTGTGTAGACACTTGTGAGAGAGCATTTTTCTATGAGAAGCCATTTTGCTGTGAGAGAGAACAGAGGAACTTTGTAGTCTGGAATACTGCAAGGGCAAACCATTATCATCTGAGGAAAGCTTAATCCAGACATGGTTAAACTATTCTTATTTCATCTTTAATCTTTGTGAAGTCATGTTAGACAAATGAAGTTATTATACTACTCATTTCATCTTTAATCTTTGTGAAGTCATGTTAGACAAATGAAGTTATTATACTGCTGTATGATGTTTGCAATTGACTGTCCAAAAGTTGCATTAAGTAAATAAGTCATAGATGATGCATGATTGTATAAAAGAGTATTTATTTGTCTTAAAAGGTAGACAATGCATTTAGTATTATTTACTTGTATGATCTCTGTATAAGGAGAGTACATGCTGCCTTAGATATTTATACTAGGACTGTGATGAGAGCTTGATTCAAATACAATATAGCCAGCTAAGTTATTAGTTTAACTCGGGAAAGCTAGCTAAAACTCCTAGGAAATATTCATTCCTGTATAGAAGAGAATAGGAGAGGTCCTTGCGATGCTTTTATTCCAGTAGAAAGTACTTGATTGAAGAATTCAACAATATTATACAAGGCACAACATAAGTACTTAATTATACCAGTGATGTTGGAATGTAGGATGTCCCGTTGGTACATAAGAAGTGAATGGTTGCTTTCTAAGTTGTATTTTGCATTAAATTGTATGATCTCCATATATGGAGAGTATTGTTTTCATTAGCTACTATATACTAGGATTGAGATGAGGACAGGAGTCAAGAAAATTCTTCAGCTTTAGTTATTGGGTTAACTTAGGTAAGTTGAGCACTCCTAGGATAAAGATTCCCAGTATAGGAGGGGATATGTGAATTACTTGATTATGCCGATTCATTTCTAGTAGTACAAAATGATGTAGGATGTCCGAGGTACGGATTACCCATTAGTAGACAAAGACCTACGCGTAGTGTAAGATAGCCCTAAGTCGAATCGACCCTGAATAGTGTATGTGACAGTCTAAGTCACAAGGTTCGAATTCGAATTCAAGTTCGGCAACATTGAAATTCGGATGAAGTTCGACATGGAAAAAATTCGAAAAGTAAAAAAATCGGATTAAATTCGCCTTAAGTAATTTTATTTTTATTTTTATAAATATAAGTAATATATCCACAAAATTATCAAAATAGTTGAACATTGCTAAATAGATTTGAAATCATTGTAAAATGATGATTTAATGAAATTTAATTTATAGTTTATAAATTATAACATATTAAATTTTAAAATAAAACAATATTTAATTGAATATATAAAATAATTTATTTGTTATATTTCAATTAAATATGTTAAATTTTAACATATTAGTTAAATTTGATTTAAATAGCTTAAAATTTAAATTGAATACTTTAAAATATGACATTTTAATTTATTAAATGATAATATTAAAAATTAAAATTATAAAAATTAAAATTAAATAATATTAAATTTAATTATAATAAATGTTTAATTTTTTAATAACTAAATAAAAATAAAATTTACCATTAACAATTTAATTTAATAAAAGTTAATTATATTATATGGAGATTATAATATTATTTGATCGTATCACTACTCTCATAGTTCTATATTATTAAAAATTTAAGCATATATTAATAAATAATAAATATAACTTTTTTTAATAAAAGTTAATTTATAAGTTATAACATATATTAATAAATATAAATTAAAAACTATATGAAAATTTTATACATAATAAAAACCCTAAAGAAACGAAAAAAACAAAAATGGAAAGAGAGAGACGAGAGACGAGAAAACTGAAGAAGGTGGAAAACAAAAGAATTGTGTGGCAGTGGCAAGAGTTCAAAAATTGCAGGGAACAAAGACAAGCAGCCCGCACAAGCACAGCCAAGTTGGCAAAAATGAAGATGCAGCCCACAGCACACCACAGTCGGCAGAAATGAATAGCGCAGTCTGCACAAGCACACCCAAGTCGTGGAAATGAAGATGTGCAACCCATGGCCTCGCAGGGAAATGAAGATGTGCAACCCACAATTCTGAGGGAAATGAAGACACAAAGGGACGAAATGCCTGTTACACCCCAATTGTATAGCTACTATTGCATAGGGCAATTGATTGTAATGTTTGAATCTTTGAGATGAATAAAACGTGTTTTTGTTATCAAAATGAATGTGCTCTATTTAAATGATTGTCTCATTTGATTGATACTTCTATCGATGTTATCCTTGATGAATGTTGCATGCATAGTATTGAATTATGAATATTCTAACTTAAGATGCTTTGTATACTGTTGATGTTATGAACAAGTAACTGTCGGGATTGTATGTCTATGGTTGCAAGAACAGGAACCATTCCTCCAGGCAGAGGGGAAACATCACTCGGGAGAGGGGCTTGGTCGGGTAACCGGTAAGGTAAATCAATTGAGCATACACACACTCACCTTAGACTAAGTGAACCAAGTCAGTTTTGTATGCGTATAAGGTAAGTCATCCTTAGGCTTAGGAGTTTTGGATTACTTCTTTGTGCTTTGTGAGTAGTGCTACTTGTTAATTGACTTACTGTTCTGTGAGCCTTGAATGTGAAACATGGATTGATATGTGAACATAGGCAGTATGTATATATGTATACATGTATCACTCATATGTATTTATCAATAAGTGTGACATGGCAATACAGACGTATGATGGGCAATTACTATGCCATACGCATGTGTCGACATGGCATACAAACTGATACATACACATGACTAACACATCTATAAACGTATACGCACTATCTATGATGTTTGTTATAACATTATTATGATGACTTAAATTTACAATTAAACGTATATATACATGTTTGCACAAACAAGTGTATTGAGAGTATGCTGACTGGCTCGCAATACACGTATTTGAATGTTTTAAATGCAAATATGTATATATATATATGTATATTTATGTGTAAATATATGAATGACTTTATATATATATATATATTAAATATTATATTTAATATATACGTTATTATAGTCTTACCAGGAATAAATATATAGATATATATAGTTATATTTAAATATTAAAACATTTAAATATATATATATAAATATATTTATTTTGGTAAAATAAAACTATAATAAAATATATTTAATATAATACATAATATAAATATAACATCTTATTTATATTTTAAATAAATAAGATCTTGGAAATTAAATGACTTCAATAGTCACTTGGTAATAAAATATATATATTCACCATGAGTAAAATAAATAAATGACTTGTATAGTCTTTTTCTTAAAACCGTATGAAGTTTATTTTGAAAAAATAAATGTATTTAACTTTGGACAAAATGTAAGGTTTATTGAATACTTTGTAAACATTTAAATAAAGCAAATGAAGCGAAATTTCTTCGTATACACGAAGTTCAAATGTTTTGGGCAATAATCGAAATTAAGAGAGAAGGAAAGTCACGCGGCTGCAACATACGCCCAAGAGACCAGGTCGCGGCTTGCAGTGACACCATTCAGTGAAAACGTGAGAAGGCTCGAAGTCTAGGGCAAATGGAACGCATTTCACCAGTGACGTTTTCCTGCAATGAGTTTAAGCCGCCATTTTTGGATGCCCAGGCTGTAGGTGTCTTTCATCCGCATTTTACCATGTCTAAGTTGAAAAATTCTCCCTGGTTAAAGGTCGAATCATCTTAAATTGCTGTGTAACTTGCTAAATTGCTGCCACATTTCATTTTGAATTATTCAAAGGATAGTTCTGTCATTTTACATGCCCTCAATAGTGGAATTTGTTGCAATTTCGGGCCTATAAATAGATGCCAACCTTTCTTTGTTTAAGATCATCGTTATGCAATCTGAGTCTTGCAATTTTAAGAGCTCCCATATCCATTCATTTGAGTAGCTGTGTTCTCTTTATTTGCTGCAATTTCCTAGATGCTGAGTGTGACAAATACAGTAAACTTTTACCAGCAATTATCAAATTATTGTGTTAAATCCTTTTTGGGATTTGAGTGAAGTGAAGCCATAGTTGAAAAAGTTTTATTAGAAGAGCCCAATTTGTGAGAAGTGACTTGAGAGATCACCACAGTTTGAGAAACTTGCATAGAAGCCATTTTCATTTAAGATTCTGGAAGTTTGCTAAAGGAGTGTCAAGAAGAGCAGTGCTGGGAAAAGGAGCTTTAAATATCAGGCATGAATCTATTTTATTGTGATCCTTTGTTTGATATGCTGCATTCTCTTGGTTTGGTGATTGTTGTTTGCAAATAGTTAAAGATAATTAGTTTTGTTTGTTAAACTTTCATAAGCATTGCATTTAAGGGTAAATGTATAAACGATTGTAAAAAGGGTAAATAAAGCATTCTAGAAAAGTAAGACTAGAAATTGCATATTGTGTGATTGCATTATTGAATGAACTCCGTATGAGGAGACTATGTCTTTACTAGTTAATATATGCTAGGATCGGAATGAGGACAGGAGTCAAGTATATTCAAACAACTTAGAGTTTTAGATTAACTGAGATAGGCTAAGGAACTCCTAGGATAAAGATTTCCAAAACAAGAGAGAAAGAATGAATTACTTGTCAAGCTGGATTATTTCTAGTAAGTTAGAATGTCGTAGGTTGGTTTGGGATGATTGATAATCCAGTGAAGGACTTCAACCTATATTTGTTGTCTTGGATTAGATTGAAGTAGGATAGTCTGGGATGATTGACAATCCAGTGAAGGACTTAGCCTACGCGTAGTGTAAGATAGTGTTGACGTGCTTTTTATGACAACGCCAGCACAGAATAAAATGTCCAACGGTCACTCTATTCTCTCTTGATCAAAGTATTCCGCATGCTAAGATTGCGTGAAAGTTCATGCGTTCAACTCCAAGGTTCCTTTATCGCGAATAGACTCAGTTGGTTGATGTGTATATGCTGGTTATTTCAAGGGGACTTACGTAGTTGTTCAATCATAGTGAAACAATGAATGATTTTGACGATATTGCTCTGATGTTCGAATCGATCGGGAAATACTGAATTAAAGGGAAAGGGATAGGAATCCTACAATCTATTTCTAAGGATGGAAGGCAAAACTAGCTTTAACAATCTCCAAACCAAACTTTGTATCGTCTCCCTTTCGGACAACTCTGACAAAGCTGATGCAATCTTCAAAGGATAGGTAGATATTCAGATCGAGATTCAACATGCACACCCCTTCACTACGAAGCAGATGGACACACAAATCGCAACCGAAGTTAACTGCTGAAATTCCAGTTGACCACGCAAGGCAGACTTGCCGTCAGCAAGCCCGCTAGTGGTATGGATATAGGGAGATATGCTCAAACCAATGTTGCATTCCACAATTAACACTACTTGCATGGAAACAAAATCTATTCTACTTTACTCTATTCGAATTGGAAAGACGAAAAGACCTCGTCAACTACCCACAACACAAAATGAAGTCACCAATCAATGAAATCTTTATATCATGAGAGTCTTACACAACAATCTTTTGCAAAAACTTTCAAAGGGAAAGTCTTTCTTTCCTTTCCAACTAAGCTAACTCCTAGCTCTACTTTACCAATCTCTATCTCAGTCTAGCTCTGATCTATCTCTGATTCTAACTCTATCTAATTATTTTACAAATGAGGGGGGATACCCCTTTTATAATAAACCCAGTCCAGTGGACGGTTCAGATCTGATTACAATAAAGGGCTCGGATTGAGCCACCCATGCCCTAATTAGGGTTTATGCCCTAAAAACCGCCACTGAGAGGAGTGGGGCAATGAATGTGCAGAATATTCTCCACTCCTCTGCAGGTCCACTACCTGCAATCAATGCACATCGTCCTCCTGCAGCAGATCGTCATCCAGAAGAGCGTTTCCTTTCTCCTTCTCGCTGGCTGCAAATCTGGTGAACCTGGCTAATACTTCCTCAACTTCCTGATCGGAGATAGGAGGAATGTGATCCAACTGAAACTCTAAAACTGCAACTGTTTGCCCATGCCGGGCACATGATTTCTTCCAGGCAACAAGGGCATCCTGGGTGTTCTGTATGATACTGGAGAACGTGGCAGTGTTCTCGAAATCATCCTGAGTGAAGGTTTTCACCTCAGAGAAGAATGGCGTCAATCTGTCCTTTAGTCCATCTGCAGTTATCTCTTCAGAAGTCAACCTCCTGGCAAAGATTGCCTCCAATGTGTTGAGAACTCCATCCAAGATGTTCGTCATGGCCTTCCTGACCCTGACCGAATCTGCTTGTGATGCATCATAGAATCCCCGGCCTGTGACTACTGAAGAATACCATCTGGCAAAGTCGTATCTATCTCCCTGCTGGATAACACCTCCCTCAACCAAAGTGTGTTGAGGTATGCTCATCAAAGCCCCTAGACGGAGAACAACTCTCGTCTGATAGATGCGAGCCTCACCCCAAGCATGGTTAACTGCCTCCACTCTAGCCATAACATCGGAAGCTTGCCCATAGGCATGTGCAAGATCTTCCATGAACTTTCTTGTCTCTGTACGCACACTGGCAACCCATGTGTCTGCCTGCTGTGCCATTCTCCTTAAATCTTCTAATCCACTGATTGACCCCCTGGAAAACTCAGTTGGGAGCTCGATTGTAGGATTTTCTTGCCCACAAGGACGGGACAAGTGTTGTACGTAGCCAATCAGTGTCCGATGCTCTACCTTCAATCTTTTGTATTTGCTCTCAACATGGGACAATCTGTCCTTGAGTGCCCGATAGGAGTTATCGCACTCCTCCACCACCTGTGCCCCAGTAGGGCGGCCTAGTTCCATGGTTGTCACAATATAGTTCTCAGGAACGGCCTCATCTCTATTACATTCCTCCCGTGGAATTGCCATATGCAAGGTTCGGGATCCATCCTCATCTGTGGATATTCTGGAAAACTTCCTGGCCTTCTTCTTCGTGGGAGGTGCATTGATCCTTTGTAGCAATTCCTCCATCTCGACTGCAGGATCAGTCTCATCCACAGGATTACGCCTCATCCTATCCCTCAGCCAGTCTGGCACCTCCTGTCGTGTGTCTGCTATGATGAAAGGCTGTTCTACCTCGGCTTCTACTTCATGGCCCTCGTTCCGACGAGGCTCATCATCATCTATGGGCTCAGTGTCTCCTGAGCTCTGGGCATCTCGATCGGAAACAGCATCATCTTCGAGAGCTACCTCAATCTCATGCTGAAACTGAGTATCTGTGGCAGTGCCTTCATCGGTCTCCTGCCGGTTCTCCTGCTGATTATCCTCTTGGGGCACGTTGATGCTCTAACCCACCGCCTCCTGAGAACCGTCCGGCAGACAAAGGTATACCTAGCGGAGGCCGCCTTGTCAGAATGGTGTAGATTGCATAACACTAGTCAGCACTCTAAGTTGCAATGCCACGAGTTCCAAGTTGCTGCTGACATCTTCAGAGGAGAAGTGAAAAATACAAAACCAGTGGAGAATCCTCCAATCACGGGGTATGAAATAGTTCCAGCACCCCGGTATGATCAAGCCTTGATCTTGGAAGACTTCAAGTTTCCACCCGAATTCCAAAGTTATACACCGCCGCCTGTTAATTAGAAATTCCCACCAGCTTCGGCAAATGGTCCCGTGGAGACGCCAGAGCCGCAAACACCTTCAGAGGCCCATGCTACATATGCGTCGCCAGAAGAGCCCCTAAGCAGAGACGGCTATAGTTTCCCGCCTCTTAACAACAGTGTCTTGGTGGAGGGAATCAGAGAAGTGCAAGCTCTCCAGACTACTGGTGGCGGGCCCCCTAAAGTGTATCAAAGAGGTTATCCTCAAAGGGAACCGTTGACTTCGTCAACGCCACCAAATAACTTTTCTACTCCGCCGCATCCTAATGCGAGCAACGTGCCAATTGCACCCAAAGACTCTCCGAAGTATAGACAACAGGGTCCCGCACAAGTAAGATCAAACGGACCACAAATGCCTCAACAGCCAGTTTACCAGTTGATCCGGGGACAAAAGGAGAGTTCTCCTAGAGAGGATATAAGGAAGCTTAGCTCCCTTGTAATGGAAGAATTTAAAAAGATAAAAGTAAGTCTACCACTCTATGAGTTGATGAGGGTTCAGGAAGTCAGAGAAACTCTTTTGGGAGGATTGACTGAAAACCCTTACGCAAGGAGCCTTTCACAAGAGGCACCTAATACGCCAAGATACCCCCAGGCTGTCACGCAGCCCCGTCCTGCACAGAACACAAACGTGGTGCAAAGTGCACCCCAAGCATCCTATAGTTCTTGGGAGGAACCACAACAATATCAGAACTTTGAAGGTATGGTCTTAAACTCTGCAAGCACTCCTGGAAAAGCCGAAATTCAGAAAAGCTCTCAAGCTGATGATGCCATGAAGCAGAAACATAATACGAGAAATGAGACTCAAGACGCACAAGTCCAGCCAGGCAAGAAAGATGAGAAGCGAAATGATGTAGCAGATGAAAGGAGAAAACCAGTAGTGTTTTATCAAGGGAAAGATGAACCGGCCCCATTCTTGGTTTCAGTCAGAATATTCGGAAAAATGCTACACAATTGTTTGATTGATTCCGGAGCTTCAAGCAACGTCATGCCTTTGAAGGTATGCGAAAGACTAGGCCTAATCCCGCTCCACACCAACAAGAAGGTGACTCAATTGGATAAAACAGAAGTTCCTGTTGTTGGGGAACTAAACGACATTCACATGCAGCTAGCCGCGGATCCTAGAATCCAAAGCCGTATTGATATTTCCGTTGTGGATATACCAAATGGGTATGGCATGCTACTTAGCAGGATTGGTGTCGAAAGTTGAATGGATATATCGCCACCGACTTTTCTCACATGTGGCTGCCTTGGAGGGGAATCCCTAACCAGATAAGAGTGGAAAGCACACCACGGCTCCAATTGATGATCACTGAATATGGTGATAACAACGAGGTATTGTTTGCGGAGACTGATTTGGGTTCGTACAGGCTAGTCAAACAGGAGGTCCTCATGTTGCAGAGTGTAAATCAAGAAAAACCCTTGGAAGGTACGTCCTCCTCTACTGAAGTATTGATTGAAGATGACTCAAGCGACGGTGAGGGGATGTTTGAAAATTTTAGAAACTTTGTGCTGAGAAGTGTCAAGCAAAAGGTGGAATCAGGAAGGGATGTTTCCATCAGCAGTATGTTAATGCCCAATTGGTGCAGGATCCATGAAGCGTTCCATCCAGAATTCACATGCGCCATGTGCAAAATGGCCATAGAACAAGTTTCGAAGAGAATTCCACAAGTCTCTCTAGCAGAAGAACTAGAAGAAATAAACGAGAAGAAAAGCTCCCTGACAAAGGAATGGGTAGAAAGTGAGAAGATTGAGCCTGCAGTGAAGAAGAGTGATCCTAGCACTCGTAGCGTTCCCGTGGAGAATCAAGTATGGACTTTGAGATTCGATGGATCAAAGTCTAACAAAGGGAATGGAGCGGGGTTCGAACTCATCAGCCCCAAGGGAGAAGCATATCTAGGTGCTTGCAGGCTCCAGTTCCCTTGCACCAACAACGTTACTGAATATGAATCTCTGATTCATGGGTTGATCCTAGCAATAGAGAAAGGTGCCAAAATTGTGCACGCCATTGGGGATTCCAACATAGTGGTCCGCCAAGTAAGGAAACAGTATGCTCGCCACGACAAGAGATTGGGCCGTTACCATAACAGAGTCTGGGACTTGATCGAAAGCTCCGATGCATTCAATATCAAGCAAGTACACAGAGCTAAAAATCCAGTGGCTAATTCGCTCGCACAGGCAGCCAGTTCATTAGAGCCATTAGAGTTGGAGGGTCTAAAGAAGTTCACAGTAGAATTGATCTCCACGCCTTCAGTTCCAGATAATATAAAGAATTTCCAGGTATTTGATGATGATAAGCAGATTTTGGAATTCTTGACTAACTCAGGGGTGTTTGAAGCACAAATTATAGATGAGGAAGAAACCGAGGAAGCAGAATTTGATGCCGAAGGGATCTTAAATTTAAGGACAAATGTCATTCCTAGAGGGATGGTTGAATTGGAGAGACTCTTCGACCCTGATAAACTGAGTAGAAATCAGAGCACTCAAGGAAATGAATGTGAAACAATAAACTTGGGAACTAGTGAGCAAGTAAAGAATGTGTTTGTGGGTAAGGTTTGTACCCCAAAAGAAAGAGAAGGAATAGTGCAAGCGTTGAGAGAGTTCTCTGATGTGGTAGCCTGGGGCTACGAGGACTTGAAGACATATGATACCACCCTGATCACACACACAATCCCGTTAAAGCCGGGAAATAAACCCTTCGGACAAAGACAAAGGCCGGTGAACCCGCTGTTGGAACCGTTGATATATCAGGAGGTAAGGAAGCTCCTTTCGGCCAGAATCATTTTCCCAATAAGGCACTCAACGTGGGTCGCCAATCTGGTACCCGTCAGAAAGAAGAACGGAGAGATAAGGTTATGTGTTGACTTCCGCAACCTAAACAGAGCGTCCGAGAAAGATAACTATCCCTTGCCCTCGTTGGATGAGGTTTTGCAGATTGTAAATGGTTCCCAAATGATGTCCTTTTTGGACGGTTATTCAAGGTACAATCAGGTGATGGTTGAAAAGGCAGGTTAATCAACGTCGGGGCCACATTCCAACGGGCTATGGACATCGCTTTCCGAGACTTAGTTGGAAAATGCATTATTATATACATGGACGACCTTACCGTGTTCTCCAAGAAGAGGGAGGACCATGTTGAAGACTTGAGGAAGATTTTCCAAAGATGCAGAAGATTTGGCATTTCTCTCAACTCAAAGAAGTGCGTATTCGGAGTCACCGAAGGAAAATTGTTGGGACATGTACTCTCAGAACAGGGCATATCAATTGACCTCGACCGCATTGAGGCAATTTCAAAGATTGGCATGCCGGGGAGTCAGAAAGAGTTGAGATCATTCTTTGGCAAGATTAATTTTGTGAGAAAATTCATAACTGGATTCGCCGAGATTGTCAGACCACTAAATGAAATGTTGAAGAAGGACGCAAAGATAGAATGGACCCCTCTCACTAAGAAGGCGTTCGAGGAAATCAAACAAGCAATAGTAGATGCTCCGGTGCTAGTTAGTCCGGATTATTCAAAACCATTCTACTTGTACTCCTTTGCTTCAGAGCACACCTGTGTAGCAATATTGACACAAAGAATAGAGGAAAAGGATGAACATCCAATTGCTTTCATGAGTACTCCATTAAAGGAAGCAGAATTAAGATATGCCAATGTAGAAAAGCAGGCTTATGCTCTAGTGAAAGCAGCTAAGAAGTTCAGGCATTACATCCTAAGGAGCAAGGTCCATGCTATAGTTCCTGATGCCACGGTGAAAACATTACTGATGCAAAATGAACTGGGAGAAAGAAGAGGCAAGTGGGTCGCCAGCTTGCAAGAATATGACATAGAGATACAGCCGATGAAGTTAGTCCGAGGAAAAGCATTGGCACAAACAATTGCAATGGCAGGACCTGGATTAGTACAACAAACTTATGTGTTACAAGAAGTGTCCCCCGGGGAATGGTACGACAACACTGTCTATTACCTGTTGAATCACAGATGTCCCTCGCATTTGAATCCAGTGCAGAGAAGAGCTTTAAGAATGAAGAGCCAGAGATTTATGCTGCAAGGATCAGTACTTTATAGAAGGAACCACGAGGGGATTTATTTGAGATGTGTGGGAAAAAGAGAAGCTAGACAGCTGATGGAACATTTCCATGAGAAATTTGGAACAAGCCACGGAGGTGGTTTGGCTACAGCTCATCAGATTTTAAGGGCTGGGTATTATTGGCCCACACTCTTTAAAGATGCCTACGAGCACGTGAAGACTTGCCACACTTGTCAGACAGCTGCATACAGAGAAAAGAACCCGGTTATGCCCTTGCAACCGGTGATTGAAGTCAGGCCGTTTGCTAAGTGGGGGTTGGACATTATTGGAATGATTAATCCACCGTCCTCGACACAGCACAGGTACATACTGACAGCCACAGATTATTGCACCAAATGGACAAAGGCTCAGGCTCTCAATTTTTGCACAACTGATGTGGTCATTAGGTTCCTTGAAGAAAATATTATTACAAGGTTTGGATGTCCACACGCTTTGGTGTGCGACAATGGCCCCGCCTTCTCATCATTGAAATTTTCAAACTGGGCATTTGAGTATGGGATTGCACTGAAGTTCTCATCCAACTACTACCCGCAGGGAAATGGACTTGCGGAATCCACGAATAAGAATCTGTTGAATGCTATCAGGAAGCTGCTAGATAAGAACCCCAAAGATTGGCACACGCAGTTGAGATTTGCATTATGGGCAGATAGAACCAGAACGAAGAATTCCTTGGGAACGTCTCCTAATCATTTG
Organism: Sequoiadendron giganteum; assembly: GCA_007115665.2. Lineage (NCBI taxonomy): Eukaryota > Viridiplantae > Streptophyta > Pinopsida > Cupressales > Cupressaceae > Sequoiadendron > Sequoiadendron giganteum. The sequence continues at coordinate 565,041,754 of CM021102.1, read as the reverse complement.
GTATATGGGCAGGATCCCGTCCTCCCAGTTCAGTTGAGGATCCAAACTCTTCAGTTTATTCAGGAATATCTCGAGGGTGAAGACAGAGTTCAGGTCCGGCTATCACAGTTAATGCACTTGGAGGAGAAAAGAGATGAAGCTTTGGAAAATCTGGCTAAGCACCAAGGAGTCGTGAAAAGATGGTTCGACAAGCAGGCCAAGATCAAGGCCTTCAGGATTTCAGATTTGGTTTTATGTTGGGATAAGGCCCATGAAAGAAAAGGTGATCATGATAAGTTCGACAAATTGTGGCTGGGCCCGTATCAGATTTCTGAGATCCTGGGAGATAATGCATTCAGATTGAAAACGCTAACAGGAGAGGATATCCCATTGCCAGTCAATGGGCGGTTCCTCAAGCATTATTTCCAAGCATAGGTTCCCTCTTGGGACCTATTTTGTACATAGTTAGATTAGGTTGTTTTGTTCCCGCTTTCCCTTTTGGTTTTGGTTTTGGTTTGTTGCCCTTTGGGTTTTTGGTTTTGGTGTTTCTTCCCTTGAGTTGTCCGCTCAAGTGGTTTTGGTTTGGGTTCGGAATGGACTTGAGTTTTGGGGTTTCCCATTGCGTGTGGGGGTGATGATGTCTCTTCACAGTTTGGTCTACTTCCACGGGGATTTTTATGAATTTATGTAAATGATAAATGCCAAGGTTGTTTTCCTCTTATTATCATCCGGTTTCATATAAGCTCAACTCGGAAGTTTAATCAGTTATTGTGTCTTAACAAATGAGTCTGAGATTACCGTGTCCTATTTGTTCAAACAAGCTACTTTGAGTCATTTTGATTTCTTGGGAGAGGTTACGGCGAGTGAAAATTCTGCATCTTGCTTCAGCGCCACTGCAATTCTCAAACCCATTGGTGGCTTCATTGCTTGCCAACCAATTATGGAATTGACGGAAATCAAGAGAAAAGGAAAATATGTTGAAAGAGAAATATCAAAAGAAAGAAAATGAAAGAAATATCATACTTTGAATATTGGTTTGGGAATATACGAATAACTCCACCGGGGCTATGGACGCCTGGCTGGCAGTGGAGCAATATTCGTGAGAATTGTAGCGACAACCTCGTCGGGGCTATAGACGCCTGACTGGCAACGAGGCAATGTCCAGGATGCTTTTGAAGTTAAGATACTTGTATAACTTGTCGTAGTCGATCTCGGGAGTCACGATGGTTTAGAGATAAGATAAATACAAAGGTCAGGAGATCTCAGACGAAGGTGTTTTGGTCCAATATCGGATTCTTTTCCCTTTTTGAGCAAGTATCCTTTCTGTATGATGGTTAGAGGGATTGGCCAAGGTTTGATTTTCAAAGTGTTTTTCAACACTTTCCCGTGGAGTCGCCAAATGTTGTGACCTTTTTCACACATCACCCCATCCCAGATGGGGACCCCCTAATTTTTGCTCCGTTCTGGTCTTTTGGGCTTTGGTTTGTGCGTCTCTCTCTCTATCTCTGGTCCTTTCGGGGATGTCTTGTCGTTTGACCCAGGTTAAAGTATTGTTCAAGTCTGTGAAATTAGGGTTTTCATCAGTCAGGCTTATTAAAGGTCAAACTGAGTTATAAAATTGAAATTCGAGCTTAGTACAGCAGTCAGAAGACTTCCAGCAGGGTCCCACTAAATTTTCACTAGATTCCGACAACTTACTATTTTTAGTAAGTATTCAATTTGGGACTATTTTATCAAGATTTTGGAATACTGTCAGTTCCACCACAATCAGGCAGCTTCAGAGTACCTACACGCAAAATTTGAATGGATTCTGACAACTGGCTATTTTTAGCAATTAAGCCTTCAGAGGCTGTTTTCAGGATCTAAACGAGCAATTCTCCGGTGAACGACAGGGGAATTGATCTGGGTTTTCCAAGACCTTCGCGATGATGTAGCATGCAAGACGAGACAAGGACTTTCAGAGTCCAGCCTTCTGAGGCTATTTTTAGGGTTTGCATGCAAGAATTTTCAGTGCATGTCCAGATATTCCATGTGGGTTTTGCGAGATCTTCGCAATGATATGACATGCAAATGGATCGGGTCAGTTTTCAAGGACTTACTATTTTTAGCCAATGCCAGAACTTTGACCAGTTTTCTGGGTTTTTCTGGGTTTTTTGAGATCCCACGGGCACTGTGACATGCAAACTCGTCCGACATCCGGGTGACCACTTTCCAGACACTTACTATAAATAGCAGTATCATCCCAGCAGCTACCCACCACTTCAATCCAGCAATCAGGTGCAATCAGGCGCGATCAGGGACATTCGAGAACAAATCAGAGCACATGCAGATCAGATTAGGGTTTCCCCTGCCACGTCTAAAAATAGATGAAGCAAAATGCAGAAATGACAGAACGAAGCACGCCACCGGAATCAGCATCCTTCAGGCTACCTGCTGGTAAAATTTGAACACGATCTGAATACTTACTATTTTTAGCAAGTCACCTCATGGCTAAAAATAGCACGTCCTCGTCAGGGAAAAGGTGTGAACGAGTCTCTTACAGCATCAAGTACAAGTGGAACAAATTTCAAAGCAAACGGAGATACGAAATTGATCAATTCTAGGGTTTGCAAAAAATAGCAAATGGCTAAAAATAGCATGTATTGCGCCATATAAGATGTGAACAGGATGACAACACCAAATGGAAGCGCAACCACACCAGTTCCAGTTCAGAACGGGATGAAATGCAAAGAAACCTTGATTCCTCCGAATTTACTAAAAATAGAAAGCCTGAATAGGGTTAGGGCGTTGGAAATTTTACAAATGATAGCTGACGAGCAAACACTCTCATATGCGCCCAGGAGGAAGGAAAGATTCAAAAAATTCTCTAAGTGTGAGAATTTCCCTGAGCAAGGCTATATGCGCCTAGGGAAGGTGAAAGGTCACCAAAGAAGAAAAAAAAAAATTCCTAAGGCAAAGAGTTTTTCCCTCACACCCCCATATGCGCCTAAAGAAGCTGAAGGGTCACCAAAAATGTGAAAAAATTCACTAAGGCATAGAATTCCTCCTCACAAGGTCAAATGCGCCTAGAATGGAAGTTCCATGGCCTAAATGCGCCCAAGGAAGCTGAAGAGCCACTAGCTAGGCGTGGGTTTTCCATCTTGCATAGGAGAATGCGCTTGGGAAATGGAAGTTGCTTGGCCTAAATGCGCCAAAGGGAGGTGAAGAGCCACTTGGTAGAGGCGCGTTCCTACACATGAATGAAGTGCGCTCAAACATGGAAGCCAACACCCCCCATATGCGCCAAGAGGAGGTGAAGGGACACTCAAAGGGGCGGAATTCCTCCTAGCACTAGCAAATGCGCCCAACATGAAAGTATGCTAGCCCATATGCGCCAGAGGGAGATGAAGGGTCATGTCCTAGGCGTGGGAATTTCTCTTCCCCATGGCATATGCGCTCAAGGTAAGGATGAAAGGTAAAACGGTGAAGGTGGAAGCTACACATGAGGAATGCGCTAGAGAAGGATATGAAGGGTCACCTTGTGAAACATGCCTAGAAGGAAATAATACTAAGAGGGGCGTAATTTTATTTTATTTTATTCTTTTCCTCTTTACTATGTGAATTGCGCTTGAAGGTGGGAATTTATTGTATGAAATGCGCCTAGCAATGGGAACTTGAAAATTAAAAATTGCTAAGTATGAGAAAGAAAGTCTAGGCGTGGAATTGCCTAAGGAATAAAATGAAACTCATGACATGTTCAAATGCGTCCTCTAGAGATAAAATTTTAATTTTCAAAAAATTCCTAAGGCATTTTCTTAAGGGAAAATAAAAAACGAATATGCCTAGAGGATGATGCCAGTTGCCAGAGGTACAAAAAAATCTTCAGAGGAAAATTCTTCAGGGAAAATCAAGATAATTTGCCAAGGCCGACAAGATTGAAATTGTAGGAGCGAAAGACATCCGAAGGACAAGATTGAAAACATTAGCCATTTTTATTATTTTAAATAATAAAAATTAAACGTACCCCTTCGTCAGGATACACATGAAAACAATGGATTTCAGGAAGATTTTTCTTCTGGGTATTGGACGTTTGCAATTCGGAAGTGATCCAGAGTTACTCCACGCCTCACTCACGTCGTTTCGATGGATATTTTGCCCAGTACCTATTTTTATAAAATTCCTAAGGCAAATTTGAGAAATTTCTCTAAGGCAAACGAATAAAATGGATGAGAAATTTTGCCAAGAAGTTTGAACTTGATAATTTTGCCAGAATGCCTTAGCCAAACTTTTTGAAATCGCTCGAAGAAGTAAACGATTTAATATTTTAAGAAATCAAACGCAACGAGGCAGGCCTGTGCAGAGGTGATGAATTCACAATTCTAGAAGTTTGAGATTCCGATGCTTTAGACGACAAGTGTTGCGACTGGAAAAGAGAGGGAAAATGAATTCAAAATGTTTGCTAAGTTTAGCCCCTGCAGGAATTCGACCAAGCTATAAGTTTTGAAGTCCTCTACATTTTTCTCTCACGAGTTGCTGAAGAGCTGAAAGTGGGAAGTTCGAATTTGTGAGAAGAGCTGAAAGCTGCTGAGGATTTCAATTTTTTTTTAGAGAGCTGGAGGTTGAGGATTTCGAATCTCTGAAGAGCTGGGGTTGCTGAAGTGCGAATTTATTGAAAAGAGTAAAGTTGTTGAAGGACTGGAGTTGCTGAAGGACTGGAGTTGCTGAAGTACGAATTGCTGAAGTCTCAAACTTGCTGGAGAAGTGCGACCTACCTTATCAAGATTTCAAGTTGCTGAGGAGTGAGTTTCTAAGTCGCTGCAATTTCTGAGGAAGGTTCGAATTTATCAAAGTGAAGTTGTTGAATGCTGAAGTGCGACTTGAGAAGAAAGTTTTAAGTTGCTGAAAGTTGCGAGGTTAGAAAGAAAAGTGCGAACTTCAAAGAGGAGGTTTCAAATTTGTTAAAGTTAAATTGCTGCAGGCAAACATTTCCAAGCATCTGACATTGTGTTGCTGCAAGTAGAGAAACTTCTAAAAAAAACCTTGAAGTAAACAGGCGCAGTTGAGGTTTGCAGCTGAAAGCGGCAAAGTGTTGCAGCCTTTTTATTTAAAAATCTGCTGGTACCCTCAAAAGTGATATTTTATTGTTATAAAATCTTGTTTGCCGATTATCTTACCCCTTTTTGCAGAATGGCCGAGTCAAGCAGAAGAGCTGCAGGCAAGAACATCCACACCGAGTCCAGACAAGCAGTAATCAAGAAATTAAGCAAGTCTTTCCTGCCAGAGTCAAAATTCACATCAAAGTTGGGCAGGCTGGCAGACACAAACTTGGGCTCGTTTAACCTGGAGGCGTTCAAAAGAAGGATAATGGGGACTGGAGGCCATCGCCCATCAGTGACTTCGCATAGCATTGTCAGAAGTGGATTATATGCAGCTGCAAATTTTCCATCAGCCATCCGGTGCCCGGAACTCATTATGGAATGCTCTCACCACTACGATTCGGAGAAGAGGACGATCATTGCGCCAAATGGCAAGGTGTTGGCTAACCTGACACCACAAGCAATCGGAGAGGCATTCGGGATCCTCGCCCACGAGAAAATGATTTACAAAACGAAGGACAGGGCTAACAGAATGTATTCATCTACAACAGACCGGTGTGCTGATGTGATAAACACTAGGTGGATGGTCAAGCCCAAACCAACTCGTACGAAGTTGCCCAAGCAGATAATCTCCGAAGACTTGAAGCAAGAGTTTGGCGACCTGATTATGACGTTGAGTAGAGTTGGAGGGTGTCCCCAAGCGTTCGTCTTCGAACCTTGGATGTTTTACTTTATCAACTTGGTACTGGAGGGCAAGGATTTCATGGATTGGGCACTGTTAATCAGTGATGGTTTACATGAGCAGCTCCGCAATGTGAGGAGGACTAAAACATTTTATATGGGCTCTTACCTCGTCTATATGTTGGCTCGCATGACAAGATACAGGGGGATCTCTTACAAAGAACCAATTCGTTGCGGTTCTCAGCAATTCAAAATTTACAAGGCTTGTCCGCAGTTGCATTTGACAAGCACTACTAATTACAAACGAGTCAACGATGCCTTTACTATGCACATCACAAGGACCTTGCAGCAAAGGACCCATCACAGAATATCGAGGGAAGCACAAGAAATGATTGAGAAGTTTGGATGTTGGTTTATCCAATTCCCAAAATTCACTTACATAAGGCTGCAGGGATTCTCTTCCTACCCATACAGGTTGCCCCGATATCCCACAAACAGGGTAGTGATGCTGGAAGTTTCTAGGCAGCTGATTGCCTACGATAAGATTCAGAAGAAAAAGAAGAAAGGTGGACTCGGATTCCCGATTGCTATGGGAAATTCAGACGAAGTATGCCCATCACTGCAGGCAGCAAGGGAGGCAAAGGCGGAGCTCCAGTTCTTTCAGCTTTCTTACCATTCCAGCAGACACTACTACGATCCTCATAGAAACATCAGGTGGATATTGACAGAGGAGTTTAGGCACAAGGCACAAATAGAAGATTTTTGGGCAAGTGCAGTGGATGAGGTCGAAGTCAGAAAGAGGATGTTTTCCCGGATACCATTGGCAATGATCAGAGAGTGCGAGATTATTCCTGTACCAGATCAGATTGAGGAGGACATAAACGTTGTACAGGCTGATTACAATACAGTAAGAAACACGCCCTTGCCACTCCCAGATTGGTCAGAGCCAGAGATCACCGACTTGGATACACTTTGTATCCCAGTCCTGACATTTACACGGAGTTGGATAGAAAGACATGTCAGCCGACTAAAGGGAGGATCCATTTCCCTCACATATAATTTGATGGGAGACAGTAGGTTACCATCGATTGATCCAAGGAGACGGAGTAATCCAACTCCAGAGCCTAGAGGAAAAGAGCCAGTTCGACCGGAGCCTGTGATAGTTGAGGAATCCTTGCATATGCCGGCTCGGACGCATTCTCCGAGCATACAGGAAGTGTCCCTATTTGCTGATCAAAGGGAGAGGTTGCGGGCAGAACAGGCAGTACAAATAGAGAGCCAGCCACTTCGTAGGGAGTCCGTGGGCCAGAGCATCAACGTGCCCCAAGAGGATAATCAGCAGGAGAACCGGCAGGAGACCGATGAAGGCACTGCCACAGATACTCAGTTTCAGCATGAGATTGAGGTAGCTCTCGAAGATGATGCTGTTTCCGATCGAGATGCCCAGAGCTCAGGAGACACTGAGCCCATAGATGATGATGAGCCTCGTCGGAACGAGGGCCATGAAGTAGAAGCCGAGGTAGAACAGCCTTTCATCATAGCAGACACACGACAGGAGGTGCCAGACTGGCTGAGGGATAGGATGAGGCGTAATCCTGTGGATGAGACTGATCCTGCAGTCGAGATGGAGGAATTGCTACAAAGGATCAATGCACCTCCCACGAAGAAGAAGGCCAGGAAGTTTTCCAGAATATCCACAGATGAGGATGGATCCCGAACCTTGCATATGGCAATTCCACGGGAGGAATGTAATAGAGATGAGGCCGTTCCTGAGAACTATATTGTGACAACCATGGAACTAGGCCGCCCTACTGGGGCACAGGTGGTGGAGGAGTGCGATAACTCCTATCGGGCACTCAAGGACAGATTGTCCCATGTTGAGAGCAAATACAAAAGATTGAAGGTAGAGCATCGGACACTGATTGGCTACGTACAACACTTGTCCCGTCCTTGTGGGCAAGAAAATCCTACAATCGAGCTCCCAACTGAGTTTTCCAGGGGGTCAATCAGTGGATTAGAAGATTTAAGGAGAATGGCACAGCAGGCAGACACATGGGTTGCCAGTGTGCGTACAGAGACAAGAAAGTTCATGGAAGATCTTGCACATGCCTATGGGCAAGCTTCCGATGTTATGGCTAGAGTGGAGGCAGTTAACCATGCTTGGGGTGAGGCTCGCATCTATCAGACGAGAGTTGTTCTCCGTCTAGGGGCTTTGATGAGCATACCTCAACACACTTTGGTTGAGGGAGGTGTTATCCAGCAGGGAGATAGATACGACTTGCCAGATGGTATTCTTCAGTAGTCACAGGCCGGGGATTCTATGATGCATCACAAGCAGATTCGGTCAGGGTCAGGAAGGCCATGACGAACATCTTGGATGGAGTTCTCAACACATTGGAGGCAATCTTTGCCAGGAGGTTGACTTCTGAAGAGATAACTGCAGATGGACTAAAGGACAGATTGACGCCATTCTTCTCTGAGGTGAAAACCTTCACTCAGGATGATTTCGAGAACACTGCCACGTTCTCTAGTATCATACAGAACACCCAGGATGCCCTTGTTGCCTGGAAGAAATCATGTGCCCGGCATGGGCAAACAGTTGCAGTTTTAGAGTTTCAGTTGGATCACATTCCTCCTATCTCCGATCAGGAAGTTGAGGAAGTATTAGCCAGGTTCACCAGATTTGCAGCCAGCGAGAAGGAGAAAGGAAACGCTCTTCTGGATGACGATCTGCTGCAGGAGGACGATGTGCATTGATTGCAGGTAGTGGACCTGCAGAGGAGTGGAGAATATTCTGCACATTCATTGCCCCACTCCTCTCAGTGGCGGTTTTTAGGGCATAAACCCTAATTAGGGCATGGGTGGCTCAATCCGAGCCCTTTATTGTAATCAGATCTGAACCGTCCACTGGACTGGGTTTATTATAAAAGGGGTATCCCCCCTCATTTGTAAAATAATTAGATAGAGTTAGAATCAGAGATAGATCAGAGCTAGACTGAGATAGAGATTGGTAAAGTAGAGCTAGGAGTTAGCTTAGTTGGAAAGGAAAGAAAGACTTTCCCTTTGAAAGTTTTTGCAAAAGATTGTTGTGTAAGACTCTCATGATATAAAGATTTCATTGATTGGTGACTTCATTTTGTGTTGTGGGTAGTTGACGAGGTCTTTTCGTCTTTCCAATTCGAATAGAGTAAAGTAGAATAGATTTTGTTTCCATGCAAGTAGTGTTAATTGTGGAATGCAACATTGGTTTGAGCATATCTCCCTATATCCATACCACTAGCGGGCTTGCTGACGGCAAGTCTGCCTTGCGTGGTCAACTGGAATTTCAGCAGTTAACTTCGGTTGCGATTTGTGTGTCCATCTGCTTCGTAGTGAAGGGGTGTGCATGTTGAATCTCGATCTGAATATCTACCTATCCTTTGAAGATTGCATCAGCTTTGTCAGAGTTGTCCGAAAGGGAGACGATACAAAGTTTGGTTTGGAGATTGTTAAAGCTAGTTTTGCCTTCCATCCTTAGAAATAGATTGTAGGATTCCTATCCCTTTCCCTTTAATTCAGTATTTCCCGATCGACTCAAACATCAGAGCAATATCGTCAAAATCATTCATTTGCTTCACTATGATTGAACAACTACGTAAGTCCCCTTGAAATAACCAGCATATACACATCAACCAACTGAGTCTATTCGCAATAAAAGGAACCTTGGAGTTGAACGCATGAACTTTCACGCAATCTTAGCATGCGGAATACTTTGATCAAGAGAGAATAGAGTGACCGTTGGACATTTTATTCTGTGCTGGCGTTGTCATAAAAAGCACGTCAACAGATAGCCTTAAGTCAAATCGGCCCTGAGTAGTGTATATGATAGATGATCTTCATTCGAAGTACTGAATGTGAATACTTTGGCCAAAGTAGTGGAAGGTACGACATCCACTTAGATGTGAGATAGTTGAGACTACACTGTCAGTTCATTGTGATCCATCATGCTAGTTTGGGATTGTGAAATAGCAAGTTCTAGATGTATAGGACACAGCACTATGCTCAGTTGGGTTGTCGCAGTTGGTTACTTTACCAATCTCTTCGTTCGAAGGGAGGGCCATCTATCGAATGATAGATGTGTGGGGGACCGCATTAACAGTCTGTGGTTGACGGAAAAGCGCCTGAGTGATGTTTCTCCTCCATAGCAGGCGACAGATACACCAAGATTTGAAAGGAAGGGAACCTGGACCATCTTACTACTATTTGTGCAAAAGCTTACGAGCTATGTATGTAAATGTTTTACTTTTGTACTCTGATTTATATTTACAATGAAAATGGAATTCATGTGGAAATATATATTGTAAACTTGCAAGTATTTATCAATAAAGAAAGGAAGAATTTTATTGTAATGTAATTGTTAGTTTTATATCTTTGAAATGAAATGTTAGAAAAAATTTATTTACCCGGTTTGGGGGTTGTTCCATGTTGATTCTCAAACTCACGCTCAATGATCAACTGAAACAGATTGGAAACCTCACGCCCAAAGATCAAATAAAACAGATTTGGCTGTGTTTACAAGACCCGTAAGCAACATTTTGTAAAAAAACAAATTCAAAACCCTAAAAATATTTTCGAAAACCCTAAAAAACACTTTTAAAATATATATTTTAATGAAAAAAATGTGAAGCGTTTTTCGTACGAACAAAGGGCGAATTTTAACGAATTTTAAATAAATATTTGAAATTCGCCCAAATTCAAATTTCATGGTTGATGTTCGCCGAATTCAGTGGCATAGGTGATAGTTGACCCTCAGTAGAAATACTGTATGAAACACTTTGATCAAAGTAGTGTAATGTACCTACATCCTCTTAGATTGGGCGATGATTACACTGTTAGTTCACTGTGATCCTGTATTACATGCTAGAGCGAGAGTTTGTCGGATGCACAGGTTCTAGTTATGTAGGACACACCACTATGCTCAGTTGGTTAACAGTATCGGTTATTCTAGCAATCTCTTTGTTGAAGGAAGGGCCATCTACCGAATGGTAGATGTGTGGGGGACCACATTATATGTCCGTGGTTGGTGGAAAAGCACCTGAGTGATGCTTCTCCTCCTCTGAAGGCTACTGAAGTACCAAGATTTGAAAGGCAGATTCTTGGACCTTCTTACTACTATTTGTTCTAAAGCTCATTGGAGCTAAGTTAGATAAGGTACGTTTTACCGTTACTTGTATTTGTGAAGTTATTGTAATGACATGGAATCTTTATTGTAATTCTATTATGATATCTTGTTCATATTTTATCAATAAAGGAAAGAAAAATTATATTGCAATGACTTATTAGCACGTTTATTTACTCTTTTAATGTAAATTGGAAAACTTTTGTTTTACCGAAGGATCGGGTCATTACAGGGAGCCTGTGGTCAACATCTGGGTAATGTTTTTGTGATTTTTGAATTTCAGGTGTTTCCAATGTCATAGAGGTTCTTTTAGGGTTAAGTGTGATTTTGTGGTGGGAAAATTTACCAAACTTTCCACAAATTTTGTAAACAATTCTTCTCATATTTAATCAATAAAATTAGCAGTTTCTTTAGTCCTATCATGTTCGGTTTCATGGTAATCGTGTGTGTGTGTGTGTGTGTGTGTGTGTGTGTGTGTGTGTACTTAAGTAAATCGGATCTGAAACTTAATTTCATGTGCATAACATATTGGGCTTAGATTGCTAAGTCTACAGTTCATTTGGTGGAGCTGCAAGGAGAAGGTTGCCATTCATTTGGCTCCCTATCCTTCGCATTGTCAAAGGGGTTGCGTTCAACTGGTAGGGCCACTCAATTCTCGTGTTGGAGACCAAGGTTCAAATCCCCCTAAGTGACATCTTAGCACCAATGAGCATGCTGAAACAGTATCTCCACTTAAATTGGAGCAGCATCCCTATTGGAGGTAGAGCAATATCTTGATGGGAGGAGCAAGTGCGATATCCCCACAGAATGAGCAGGTGCAGTATACCCATTGGAAAAGTTGGTGCACCCACTGAAGAAGCTAGAGGAGCATTGAAGTTGGTGGACCGAAGGTGCAAAGCAATGGTCCCATAGAAAGAGCTAAGGAAGTGATAGCCCCACAAGAAGTGCAGAAGGAGCTAGAGGTAGGCATAGACAGAGCAAAAGGAGTTGAAATAGCAAAGGAGTAGAGTGGTATTCTAAGAGGAGTGTTGTAGCCCCATAGGTGAAATAGTAGATAAAGCACAGTATACCCATAGGTGGAGTGATAAATGGAGTAGTACCCCTACAGATTGAATTGTAAGTATAGTGATATCCCCACTAGGAGAGCATTAAATAGAGTCAAATCCCCACATGAATGATTGTAAGGGGTTACAACCCCATTACCAACCCTCACAAAATAATCTTTAAAAAAACATTGCTCCTCACAGCTAAAACTTGGACTAACTTGACTATTGTGGTAATGACATAAGATTATTATTTAAGTGACTTCCTTCTCCAAGATAAACCTCCTTATCCAGCATGGATCAAATTCCTATACAAACATATTGAATTAGTTAATGAATTATATATTGGTTGCTAGTTCTAACTAGACAATGAAGACAAGTAACTAGACAATGAAGACAAGTCAACTGGACCACCAAAAAGTTTTGTCTCACATTAATGAACATCAAGAAAAACTCTAAATAGGCTTACAAAGCTTCATACTAGAACAAAAGCATTCTTTCCATATATAATCGAAAAACGGAAAACAAACCCAAAATATGGATCTAGGAGAAGAATCATGTTAGATAATAAATACAATTAATTCAATAAAACTTACACAAAATAGCACACTATAAACAAAGACAACTTGAAAGCAAAAATGGAAGCATTATTCTATACTTTTTGGTTTCATTAGTGAATGACAAATTTTATTGAAATCTAAAACTGCAAAACAAATTGTGATAAGTACTCTGCAAAGAAAAGAGGGATAAGTGTTCACAATTTCCTCACCAGGACCATGTTGAAAAACAAGGTGAAGGAAAGCTATAATAAGAACTTATGCAAGTGAATTCAAATCTGGAAATTAGATTACCAAATCAGATTTAAACATGTGATTGCAACATACATCACAATATAAAAAATTAGCAAACAAAATGTGACACCAGATTTACGTGGAAAAACCCTTTCAAGAAAAAACTCCACAAAAGAAAAGAGGGCAAGTATATTATTAATCTTTGAATGAGTACACAGTAATACACTCCACTGCTAATCTTTGATCAACCCGGCAGCACCCTATTAGCTGCAAATGGTTAACATGAAACTACCATCTCATGTCTCTAATTTATAGAACTTATGGGAGGTAAAACCATGAATGGAAAACCAAAAAAAGAGGCACAAAACCACTTGCAAAAACCCATGCCCCTTTCTTTGGCAACCAAAAGACATAATAAAATATTAAATGGAAATTACAAGGCTCCAACATGGGCGCCTAACTCATAGCCTATCCAACTCTTGACTTTCCAAATGCTCCGATGACCCTTACGGTCCCCGATGGAACACCAACAAACACCTTTTCTTCTCCAATCTTGGGCACCCCATCCAAGACCTTTCAACTCCCAATATGGATGCCTATGAAAGATGCCTTATCCATTTTTTATGTGTAACCTCCACCGAAACTAAATACTCTTTGAAATATAATTACAACATGCCAAAATATAATGATTTTCTCTCATGTCCCCTAGAACACATTCCAAAGAATGTGGAGACATCTAAAAGACATAGGATTACAAGGTTAATATCACCTTAATCTAACAGACTGACTCCATTCTAAATTAGCTTGGTGGAGAAGTAAAATTTGAAGAAAAAAGATATGGCCCTTGTAAATTTGTATTTTGTGTTTGGCAAACAAACCAAGATAAAAAAAATTATGGTGGCATTAGAGCAAGTGAGATTTTAGAGTTCATACACAGTGATGTTTTTGGTCAAATTGATGTACCATCTCCTTAAAAGTTTGTTTATTATGTTCCTTCATAGATGATTTCTCTAGAAAAACTTAGATATACTTCCTAATAGATAAATCTAAAGTTTTTATAATGTGAAATAAACTTTAAGGTACATGTTGATGCCAAAAGTTGGCAAGGTAACAGCCCTTTGTGGGAAACTCGGTTTTAGGGGGGACCTATTGCGCCAAACTGAGTAACCTTCGGACTTTAAAGAAGTCGACTTCTTCTATAACTAGGGTTTTGAATGGGAAAAGGAAGCAAATATAAAATAAAGGGATCTAACTAAGGCGATACGCCGAGATTTAGATGTGCGGCACGGTAAATCTATCTTGGGGATATGACTTAAGGGCCGGTGGGCAATTTGTTGCGTTCCAAAATGGCAAAATAAAGATAGAAGCCTGAGTGATTCATTATATGACATAAAATAGCTTCATACACTTTTACTAGAAAGAAGAGTCCAAGACATGATCTAAACCAGCAAACCTGTATTAATTTATTTTAGTCTGGGAATGAAACATCCAATACAATAATGGCACAGTAAAACTTATCAAATATCAAAGAAAACAGAAGGGTCGAACAATGGCACAGTTTGTGAGTTCTTTACAATAATCTAATAAAGCAATTAAAGGCCCGATTCGTCTATCAATTCCTCTACCCAAATCTGAACTAAAATTGGAACCCTTGCTTCGAAAGAAGCAGTATTTATAATGAAAACCCAGCTTGACGAGCAAGTAACAAGAAAGATTCTTCGATCATGAGTAATGATGCATTAGCAATGATTTTCCTTTGGCCATTACAACCGAAAAGATTCGGCCCATGAACAAGGACGTCCAAGGGCCGGATGCATCCCCTGCGAATGATGGTAGTGGTCCCAACAGACCAGAGCATTGACACATGCAATCCATTCATGGCGGCAGTTACAGAACATGGCAGCTAGTGATAGGTTGTCGCCTACCTAGTTTTCTCTTGCGATGAAGTCTTTAGAAGACCATACGACAAGCAATCTGGGCCCGTCGTTTATCCTTCCCTTTGAGCGATGAAGAACTTGCATTGCGAAGACACGTGGAGGTCTCCAGCATACCGTGTCGAAGGTGGGGTCCGCCAAAAAATATTCACGAGCTGATGCTACGTGGCGTGCGTTCGAGGCTCGAAAGGGGAGCGATGCAAAGAGGCACAAAATATTGCAAACGGTTGACATGTCCAAGCCTGGCGCAAGCTTTTTGAAAAGCGATCGAAGGAAACCTTGCAAGGAGCGCTCGGTTGACAAGTCGCGACATTCACAAAAGCTTTTCCGCAAATGAGCCCGATATCGCTTATTCCTCATAGAGGCATGGCCAATACTTAGGCAAAAATAAACTCACCCAAAGGGAGCATGGGAATTTTAAGTTCACAACTTCTGGCAATTTATCAAGGGCGTTTTGCTTGCAGAACGAGGAACCCAAAATTTTTTGGCCTGTAGACCAAAGACTTATCCATCGGGCGGTGCGATTAGAGTTTTGAGAGGGCAGTCTATAGGGGCAGCCAATCATCTTCCGATGGGGACAACAAGTCACATAGGCTTTCCTGCACTCAATGCAGTTCGATCACTTCCTTGTAAGGCAACGCTGATGACATATCAGCCCATGACTCGAGCTGAAAAAGAAGACGTGCGATCGATTGAGTGATGCTCTCAAAATCCTCTACAGCAAGGGGTTGGCT
The DNA here is from genome assembly GCA_007115665.2 of Sequoiadendron giganteum. Taxonomy (NCBI): domain Eukaryota; kingdom Viridiplantae; phylum Streptophyta; class Pinopsida; order Cupressales; family Cupressaceae; genus Sequoiadendron; species Sequoiadendron giganteum. Next base: position 565,026,359 of record CM021102.1, on the reverse strand, counting down.
GAAATCCTAAAAGGCAAACACATCTCGTTGCTTTTCTAAGATCTTTGCTACAATATGCTCCACTGTGGCCACTGACTCATCTTCAAGGAATGGAGAAGGTAAGCCCATCTGAGCTAGGTGGGAGAACCTGGCCCACATGCCATTCATGGTTTGATCCAACCTGGCGACACATTCGCTAGCATGAAGGATAACTGCGCGGGAGTGGATGACCCTATTGGTTGTTTTAGCAGCGGCCCTTCGATCCTCAGTCCCTGCATTTGCCAAGACTTCATCTGGGACCTAATATAACCTGTTTAATAATCTCTCGGCCTGTAGAACCTTTTTCTCGATGGACAAAGAAAATTGTATGATCGCCTCACGAACTCTCCTACCTAGATTTCTTGCCTCCGTCATAAATCGGAGTGTCGGTTGTAGAGTTAGGCAAAAGGCCTTCACTCTTTCCTAATATGAAATATGCAAATGCTGGGCTATCTAAAGAAGGTTTGTTTGATCGGCCGAGAGTAAGGCTGGGTCCTTCAATAGGGCGATCTCCTCATTCCTTTGTTCTATATCTTGTGCGAGCTCCGCAACCTTTTGGTTTGCTGTGGTGAGTTGCCCCTGCAGGATACGTGACTCTATGAGCCAGCTAGCCTCGGCTCGCTCTTTGTTTGTCGCTTCTTGCTCCAATAAAGACTTAAGTTCTACAATTTCATTCTCCAATTAAGCATGGTGGATCTGGAAATCTGCATCATTTCGATGCATCTACAGTTCTAAATGATGAAACTCTTCATCTTTCCGTTGTATGTCCAGCCCCAATTTTGGAAATCTTGCTCGAGAAATTCAATGAAATCATAATTGGAAGCCCAAACCTAGCAATAACACCTGGACCTCCTTGTCGGAGTCCAATCCACAAACGAACGCCATCATTGAGAATGCATCCTTCATATCATCATAAAAGCTCCTAAGCACCACTAGGATCCACATTGGTTTATTTTGATTCTCTTTGGGCCTTTGAGTCTCTATGTTGTAAAAATTCATTGCGAGGTCTTTGCTCCTCCAATATGACTCTCCTTTTACTAAAGTGAATGGCTCGATTTTTTGCACTTTGAAGCTTCACTCCAGGATGCAAAGCATATTCCAGATAGCTTCTTTGCATATGTTCACAATTACTTCTCGTCCTTCGATGGTGTTGGTCTCTAGGTTGAAGTGTTTGATGGCCTCATCAACTAATTTAGGGCAATGGTGTACAAATGGGACCATATATTGAGGAAGCCCACTGTACTAGCACTTTTGCGCCAAAGAATCTAGGTCGCTACTCCTTTTCATCCTTTCACAGGCAGCCTCCCTAAGTGACTTGGGATTGTTTGCAAGAATGGGGTCATGAATGTTTTCCTATTCTTTAATTCATTTCTTATCTTTGCGAGAGCTCCTTTTCTCTGCAACTCAAGTATTTACCCAGGTCAGCCTTTCTGGTATTCCAAGCGAGGCATAAGAGACATCCTCGAAGACGTAGGCGCCTAGTGTTGCACGCATGACATTAAATAAGCTTTGTGCTCCTCCTTCCTTCAATTCTGCTTGAGAACCTTGAGTGGTCGCCATCCTTTGCAAATTCTTCCCCAAGAAAGCACAATGAAGCGATATGAATCGAACCCAAGACACAACCCAAGGCTCTAATTTTCAACACCAGGCAACCTTTCGTTTTAGGTTTAATTCACAACGGGGCAATGAATTCTCTGCAATTATCTGTGTTCAATTCCTTTCGCTGCAAATTGCACCACGTTTGGTTTCTTTGATGTCCCTGTTCTTCTTAATTTCTTTTGCGTGTTGAAGAAGTTTTTTTATGCTCTGTCTTGCCTTTTGCATGCGACACTTCGCTTTTCTTTCAATTTCTTGCATTCAATCAGGTAGATAACTGCTCCCTTTTGCATTTAATTCGGCATGCACTGTCAGCGCCCTTGCCCATGCAAGATAAGCTACTTGCCTATTTTCAAAAGACATGGATTCATAATTGTATTGGTAATAGCGTCCTTTCGGCGCGATTTTCATGGGAAATTGAGCTGCTGGTGCAATGCCTGTCATCTCCTCGTCTGCTTTAGCAATTAATATCCTTCAAAGAATGATCAAGCTGAAATCGCAATGACTACTTTGAAAAGATTTGTGTTCACCCTTGGAGCCCCGAAAATGCCTGTGTCGTGCCACCTAGCCTCTGTTTGTATGAGCCGTCACCTGGGACTACCACCAATTTGTATTAATTGATTACCATTCCTCAAGTTTGCATGCAGCAATTCGTACCTGCAGACGTAACCGGGATGGAATATCAAGCTGGCCTTTTTGTGGGATTTTCGAGTAAGCACTCAATTACCATCATGCTTTGTATGCTAGCTACCTCAGATATTTCTATAAATAAGCTCTAATACAGTAGCGGGATCATACTTAGTGACTTAGCAAAAGCAGCATTGGGTGATTGGATAAGTTTAGATTTTGCATAGCGCTAGTCTTAGGTGTTTTGAGCAAAGGCTAACACAATGAATACTCCAATTAGGCTAGTGTCTAACAAAGCTCAAACAGCTTTCCTGGGGGAGATTTCGAGCAGGCATTTGAAACGTATGACAAAGAACAAGCATTTGCTAGCCATCATAGCCATCAAATGGGTCCTAGGCAGAGATTGTATTGAATATGAAGATAAATATCGGGTAAAAATTGATATTAGCTCCCATTTTGTTGCTTCACTACTCGACGCTCAGGCTCCAAAAGCTATGATTCTTCGTTTGGCACTTCAGATTTTTCCGAAAAAAGTACCTCGAACGACTCGGCAAGGCAATCAGCAATGCGGTGTATGGCCTGGGAATTGTTGTGACCTTTTCACACGTCACCCCATCCAAGATGGGGACCCCCTTATTTTTGCTCCATGATGGTCTTTTGGCTTTGGTTCTCTCTGTCCTTCTGGGGATGTCCCGTCTTTTGACCTAGGTTGAAATGATTGTCAAGTCTACGAAATTAGGGTTTCTATCCTTCAGGCTTGTTTGAGGTCAAATTGAGTTATCAAGGTAAAATCTAAGTGTAGCAGTACGGTCAGAAGGCCCAATACAGGATCCCACTAAAATCTTACTGAAATCTGACAACTTACTATTTTTAGTAAGTACCTAATTTGAGGTCTTTTCCTCAAGATTTCGGGATTCTAACTACTTCAGCACATTCAGGCAGCTTCAGAGTGCCTACACATGAAATTTGAACAGATTCAAACAACTGGCTATTTTTAGCAGTTCGGCCTTCGGAGGCCATTTTCAGGATTTAAACATACGATTCTCCAATGCATGACTGGAGAATGGATCTGGGTTTTTCAAGACCTTCGCGGTGATATAGCATGCAAGCCGAGATGATGACTTTCAACAGTTCAACCTTCAGAGGCTATTTTTAGGGTTTGCATGCAGAGATTTTCAGTGCATGTCCAGAAATTCCTTATGGGTTTTGCGAGAGCTTCGCAGTGATGTGACATGCAAACGGAATGAGTCAGTTTTCAGGGACTTACTATCTTTAGCCAGTGCACGCATGCAGACCAGTTTTCTAGGTTTTTCTAGGTTTTTTGAGATCCCACAGGCACTGTGACATGCAAACTCATCCGACATTCTATTGGCAGCTTTCCGAACACTTACTATAAATAGCAGTTTCACCCCAGCAGTTACCCAACACTTCAGTCCAACAAGCAGAGTGGCAAACAGCAGAAATTAAGGGAAGCGGGAGCAGTCCGGAGCGCATGCAAGTCAGATTAGGGTTTCCCCTGCTATGTCTAAAAATAGATGGAACAAAATGCAGAGATGTCAAAGTGAAGCACGCCACCAGGATCAACATCTTTCAGGTTGCCTACTGGCAAAATTTGAGCACGATCTGAATACTTATTATTTTTAGTAAGTCATCTCATGGCTATAAATAGCACGTACTGTGCCAGAGGTGAGTGTGAACAGGTCACTTACAGCATCAAGAACAAGTGGAACGAATTTCAAAGCAAACGAAGATACAAAAATTGATCAATTTTAAGGTTTGCTAAAAAGAGCAAATGGCTAAAAATAGCATACCAGTGTGGACAGAGGATATAAACAAGGTAGCAAGGCCAAGGGGAGGCACAGCCACGCCTACTCTAGCTCGGAGCAAATGAAATGCAAGGAAACCCTAATTTCTTTGAATTTGCTAAAAATAGAAAGCCAAGGCATGACTAGGGCGCTGGAAACTTATAAGTGATAACTGGCATGGAGACACATGGAATGCGCCCAGAAGGAATAAAAGGTGTAAAAATCTGTAAGTGTCAAAATTTCCTTGAGCAGGGGTCAAATGCGCCCACATGAGGTAAAGGCATAGCAAAAATTCTTCTAAGGCATGAAAATTCCTCCTCATACCCCTAAATGCGCCCAAGGAAGGTGAAGGGTCACTGAGTTTTGGCGTTTTCCTTTGCCTAGGCAAAATGCACACAAAAGTGTAAGCTATCAAGGCAAAATGCGCCCAAGGAAGGTGAAGGGTCACCAAGGGCGTGGAAATTCCTTCACCACCCCTCATATGCGCCCTCAAGTTCCTCCATTACATGGCAAATGCGCCCAAAGGGAAGGCAAACACAAAATGCGCTAAGGCTAGGAAAATTCCTCTTCACACCCCTATTTGCGCCCAAAAGTGGAAGCTATCAAGGCAAAATGCGCCCAAGGAAGGTGAAGGGTCACCAAGGGCGTGGAAATTCCTTCACCACCCCTCAAATGCGCCCTCAAGTTCCTCCATTACATGGCAAATGCGCCCAAAGGGAAGGCAAACACAAAATGCGCTAAGGCTAGGAAAATTCCTCTTCGCACCCCTATTTGCGCCCAAGAGTGGAGGTTGACTAGGCCAAATGCGCCCTAGAATTGGAAGTGGCATGTGTAATTTGCGCCCAAGGTGTTTTCCCCTCCACATGTTATATGTGCCTAAGACAAAGATTTTGGTAAGGGTGGCGTGATTTTGAAATATGCTAATGGTAAAAAAAAAAAAATGTCCTCCACCACATATGATATGTGCCCTTGTGATGAAAAGGGTAAAGTGCTAGCCTCTAGACGTGAAAATGCCTAAGGGGTAAAGGCAAAGATTGATGCATAAGATGAAATGCGCCCCTCATGGGTAATTTAAAATGAGTTCTCTAGGAATTTTTCCTAAGGCAAATATTTGCTAAAGGCATAGGGAGATAAAATGGAAGCTCACACCCCCAAAATGTGCCCCACATGGGCTATTTAAAATTTTAATTATTCTCTAAGGGTAAGAAATACGCCTAGGGGTGATGATAAACTTTCTTCAGGTAAATGTGGAGTGCACCCAGAGCCAGACAGAGGGAAAATTCTTCAGGAAATCAAAGAAAACTGCCAAGGCAGAGAAACTGGAGATTGCAAGCGAGAAATGAGTCCAGAATAAAAACGGAATAAACCTTAGCCATTTTATTATTTTAAAATAAAAAATCAAAAGTACCCCTTCATCTGGATGCACATGAAAACGATAAGTTCTGAAAGGAATTTTCTTCTGGGTATTGAACGTTTTCAATTGCGAGATGGTTTGAACTTATTCCACGCCTTGCTCACATCATTTCGGTGGATATTTTTGCCCGGTGTCTATTTTGATAAATTTCCTAAGGCAAATTTAAAGAATTCCTCTAAGGCAAATAAAATGAATGAGTTTACTAAAACGTTTCGCTAGAGGATTGAACTGGATAATTTTGCCAAGGAAAGAATGAGATAAAAATGACTTAGCCAGATGAATTAAAATTGTTCGAAGAAGTGATTAATCCAATATTTTAAAAGAAGCAAATATGATGAAGCAGGCCTGTGCAGGGGTGATGAAATTTCGAAATTCTATAAGCTCAAGATTCTGATGCTTCGGATGACAAGAGTTGCAACTGCCCAAAAGGGGGGAAAATGAATTCAAAAATGTGCTAAGTATAGCCTCTGCTGGATTTTGACCTGGCTATAAGATTTTGAGTCCTCTTCATTCTTCTCACCGGTTGCTAAGTGCAAAATATTTGCTAAGGCTGAAGTACGAGTTTGCAAAGATAGAAAATTCTCAAGTTGCTGAGAAATTCACATTTTAGAATAGCTGGAGTTGCTGAAGAAGTCGAGCTTGTGAAGAGGAGTGAGTTGCTGCAAGTGATAACTTCTAAGTCTCCAGTTGCTGAAGGTGGAAAAGGCACGATTTGATTTGCTAAGGCTGGAGTTGCTGAAAGCACGACTTTGTGAGGAGGTTTCATTTGCCTGCTGAAGTACGAAATTGAGTCTAGACATTTGGAAATCGCTGCAGTACAAATTTCCAAGCTTGCTGAAATACGAATTTAAGAGGAGCAAACAAGTTGCTGAAAGTACGTCTTTAGAAGAGAAGTGTGAATTTGAAGAGAAGTTTCATAACTGCTGAGGGCGAATTTCTGCAAGCAAACATTTCCAAGCATTTGATATCATACTACTGCAAGTACAGAAATTTCACAGTTGAAGTAAGACGTTGAAGTGAACAAGAGTGTTGAGGTTTGCAGCTGAAAGTGACAAAGCGTTGCAGCCTTTTTATTTAAAAATCTGCTGGCACCCTCAATGGTGATTATTTTATTATTTTATTATCTTGTTTTCTAATGACTTTTGTTCCTTGCAGAATGGCTGAATCAAGCAGAAGAGCTACAGGCAAAGGGAACCATGCTGAATCCACAAAGGCAAACACATCAAGACAAGCAGTGATCAAGAAATTGAGCAAGTCCTTCTTGCCAGAATCAAAATTTTCTTCAAAGTTGGGCAAGCTGGCTAACACAAACTTGGGCTCGTTCAACCTGGAGGCGTTCAGGAGAAGGATAATGGGGACTGGAGGCCATCACCCATCAGTTACCTCACACAATATTGTTAGGAGTGGACTATATGCAGTTGCCAGTTTTCCGCCAACTATCCGGTGTCCAGAGCTCATCATAGAATGCGCCAACCACTACAACACTGAGCAGAGGATGATCACTTCGCCAGATGGCAAGATATTGGCCAACTTAAGCCTGAAGCAATCGGAGAAGCGTTCGGGATTCCAATTCACGAGAAGATGATCTATAAAACAAGGGAAAGGGCTCAAAGAATGTACTTGTCCACATTTGACAGGTGTGCTGATTTGATAAATACCAGGTGGATGATCAAACCCAAGCCAACTCGTACAAAATTACCCAAACAGATAATCTCAGAGGATTTGAGACAAGAGTTTGGGGATATGATAATGATGGTGTGCAGAGTTGGAGGATGCCCCCAAGCGTTCATCTTTGAACCTTGGATGTTTTATTATGTCAACTTGGTACTAGAGGGCAAGGATTATGTGGATTGGGCACTCATGATCAGTGATAACATACACGAGCAGCTCCGTGGTGTGAGGAGAATGAAAACGTTTTACATGGGCTCTTACATTGTCTACATGCTGGCTCGCATGACGAAGTATAGGGGAATTTCCTATAAAGAGCCAATCGGGTGTAGTTCCCATCAGTTTAAGATACATGTGACTTGTCCACAGTTGCATCTGACAAGCACCACCAACTACAAGAGAGTCAATGACGCCTTCACTATGCACATAACAACGACCTTGCAGCAAATGACCCATCACAGAATATCTAGGGAAGCACAAGAGTTGACTGAGAAGTTCGGGTGTTGGTTTATCCAATTTCCGAAGTTTACCTACATAAGGCTGCGAGGATTTTCTTCTTATCCTTATAGATTGCCCCGGTATCCCACAAACAAAATAGTGATGCTTGAAGTATCTAGACAACTTATTGCCTATGATAAGATTCAAAAGAAGAAGAAGAAAGGTGGACTTGGATTCCCAATTACCATGGGGAATTCAAATGAAATCTGCCCATCGCTACAAGCAGCTAGGGAGGCAGAAAATGAGCTCCAGTTCTTCCACCTTTCCTACCACACCAGCAAGCACCACTACGATCCCCACAGGAACATCAGATGGATACTGTCAAAAGAGTTCAGGCACAAGGCACAGATCGAAGACTTTTGGGCGAGTGCAGTGGATGAGATCGAGATCAGGAAGAGAATGTTTTCTCGGATATCGTTGGTAATAATCAGGGAATGCGAGATTGTCCCAATGCCAAATCAAATTGAAGAAGAAATAAATGTTGTACAGGCTGATTACGAAAAAGTGAGGGATACGCCTCTGCCACTCCTAAATTGGTCAGAGTCGGAAATTACCGACTTGGATACACTCTGTATCCCAGTCTTAACATTCACACGGAGTTGGGTAGAGAGGCATGTCAGCCGACTTAAGGGAAGATCAATTCCCCTTACATATAACTTGATGGGAGACCACAGGTCGCCAATAGCTAGACAGAGAAGGCAGGTGGATCATACTCCAGAGCCAAGAGGGAAGCAACCAGTTCAACCAGAGCCTTTGAGAGTTGAGGAGTCCTTGCATACACCATCTCGGGGGCATTCTCCAAGTTTACTGGAGGTGTCGCTATTTGTTGATCAGAGAGAGGTTAAATGCAAAGCAGGCAGTGCAAGTGGCATGTCAGCCACCTCGTAGAGAATCAGTGGGCCAGAGCATCAACATGCCCCGAGAAGATAATCAGCAAGAGACAGATGAGGGGATAGCCACTGATACTCAGTTTCAGCAAGAGATTGAGGCAACCCTCGGGGATGATGCTACTTCAGATCAGGATGCCCAGAGCTCAGGAGATACTGAGCCTATTGATGATGATGAGCCTCGTCAGAACGATGGCAGGAGAGAAGTTCATGAGATAGAGGCCAAGGTTGAGCAGCCTTTTGTGATATCAGACATGCGGCAGGAGGTGCCAGACTGGCTAAGGGATAGGATGAGACGTGACCCTATAGATGAGACTGATCCTGCAGCCAAGATGGAGTTGTTACAGAGGATCAGTGCACCTCCAACGAAGAAGAAGGCCAGGAAGTTCTCCAAGATCTCAACAGATGAGGATGGATCCCGAACTTTGCATATGGCAGTGCCTAGGGTGGAGTGTGATCGGGATGAGGCCGTTCCAGAAAAATATGTGATTACAACTATGGAACTTGGCCGCCCTACTGGAGCACAGGTAGTTGAGTGCGATAATTCCTATCGAGCACTGAATGATAGATTGTCCTATGTTGAGGGCAAGTACAAGAAATTGAAGGTAGAGCACAAGACATTGATTGGCTACGTGCAGCACTTGTCCCGTCCTTGTGGGCAAGAGAATCCGGCAATTGAGCTTCTAGCTGAATTTTCCAGGGAGTCAATCAGTGGGTTAGAAGATTTGAAAAGGATGGCACAACAGGCAGACAAGTGGGTTGCCAACGTCCGTGCTGAAACAGGAAAGTTTATGAAGGATCTTGCACATGCCTATAGGCAAGCCTCCGATATTATGGCAAGGATGGATGAAGTTAACCATGCTTGGGGTGAGGCTTGTATCTATCAGACAAGAGTTATTCTCCATTTAGGAGCTTTGATGAGCATACCTCTACAAATGTTGGTTGAGGGAGGTGTGATTCAGCAGGGGGATAGATATGACTTCGCCGAATGGTACTCTTCAGTGGTCACAGGCCGAGGATTCTACGATGCATCACAAACAGATTCTGTCAGGGTCAGAAAGGCCATGACGAATATCTTGGATGGGGTCCTCAACACTTTGGAGGCAATCTTTGCCAAGAGGCTAACTTCTGAAGAGGTAACTACAGATGGATTGAAGAATAGACTAACACCATTCTTTTCTGAGGTGGAGACCTTCACACAGGATGATTTCGAGAACACTTCTACGTTCTCCAGCATTATACAGAACACCCAAGACGCCCTTGTTGCCTGGAAGAAATCTTGTGCCCGGCACAGGCAAACAGTTACAGTTTTGGAATTTCAATTGGATCACATTCCTCCCATTTCGGATCAGGAAGTTGAGGCAGTATTGGCCAGGTTCATCAGGTTTGCAGCCATCAAGAAGGAGAAAGGAAACGCCCTTCTGGATGATGATCTTCTGGAAGGGGATGTGCATTGATGGCAGATAGTGGTTCATTGATGAGGAGTGGAGAATCTTCAGCGCATTCATTGCTCCACTCCTCTCAGTGGCGGTTTTAGGGCCAGAACCCTAATCAGGGCTTAGGTGGCTCGATCTGGGCCTTCTATTGTATTTGAATCTAAGTCGTCCACTGGACTGGGCTAGATATAAAAGGGGTATCCCCCCTCATTTGTAATATATATCAGAGTTAGACAGAAACCAGAGATAGAGTTGAGCTAGATAGAAGTTAAAAAGTAGAGCTAGGAGTTAGCTTAGTTTGGAAAGGAAAGAAAGACTCACTTTGAAAGTTTTTGTACAAGATTGTTGTGTAAGACTCTCATAATATAAGGATTTTCATTGATTGGTGATTCTATCTTGCATTGTGGATAGTTGACGAGATCTTTTCGTCTTTCCAATTCAAGTAGAGTAGAGTAAAGTAGACTTTGTTTTTATGCTAGTTGTTAATCATGGAATGTGGCGTTGGTTTCGGCAAGTCTTCCTTTATCCATACCACTAGCGGGCTTGCTAATGGTAAGTCTGCCCCTGCATGGTCAACTGGAATATCCATTACCTAACTTCGGTTGTGATTCGTGTGTTCACTTGCATCGTTGTGACGGGGTGCACATGTTGAATCACAATTTGAACATCTTATCCATCCTTTGAAGATTACACCAACTTTGTTAGAGTTGTCCGAAGGGGAGACGAAACAAAGTTTGGTTTGAAGATTGTTTAAGTCGATCCTCGCATTCCACCCTTAGAAATAGATTGTAGACTCTCTATCCCTATTCCCTTTAAATTCAGTATTTCCCGGTCAGTTCAAATATCAGAGCATCATAGTCAAAACCTTTCATTTGCTTGGCAAAAAAATCGAACAATTACGTAAGTCCCCTTGGAATACCCAGCATATTCACATCAACCAACTGAGTCTATTAGCAATAAAAGGAACCTTGGAGTTGAACGCGTGATCTTTCACACAATCTTAGCATGCGGAATACTTTGATCAAGAGAGAATAGAGTGACCGTTGGACATTTTATTCTGTGTTGGTGTTGTCATAAAACACACGTCAACAGGACTTCCCGTTGCGAGTGACTCCCGTTGCGAGTGACCTGAGAAAGCATGTTGAAGAAGACGCAATGGAACCGTGGGTGCCATTCCTAAGTGGTTTTTGATTTCAGTCACTTGCAGAGCATTGTGATAGGACCACCCGTGCATGTCATTTTTTGTTGCGTTGCTACAACGTAGTGTTGTTCTACGATGTGGATTGGTACACCGATTTCAAGAACCTTGTATTTCCTTTGCCGCTCATTATAGGTGTTGACGCTGCTTCCACCACAGGTCCTGCTACTCCTTATAATCTTCCTGCTACTCCTGACAATGTCCCAGTTGATGAAGACAATACCCCGTAATGCTGAGATATGAAGTTTGACACGCTTTTTCCCGTTTGTATATTTACGCCTAAAAGAAGGCTCGCATATATGTATGTAATGAAGTCGTGTATATGATCACACTTTTGAATGCTTGGCCGCAGAGCCATTTTGACAATGTTTTATCACAGCATATATACGGATATACTTGCTTATGTTAAACTTCTTTGTCTTCATTTTTATGTTTTCGCAACATGGGTTGAATCCTTTGCATCTGAATTTAATTTCTGCAACCTAAGTAGCATAAATTTTATCTGTTCTGTTATGATGGACATCATGAATTTTTCTGCCTCCTGTAACTGTGAAAAAATGTGTAGAAAGAACCGGCCGACAAAACATGAAAAGAAAACTAATTACACTTTTTACAAATTTACACCTGCATGAAGTAATTGTAGCCTAATTGAACAATTTTAAGTGAATTCCATTGACCGGAATTCCCAGTGGCTCTTGTTCCATGTTTTCTAATTTGAATGCATTGTTCTGTTTACACTGAATTATTTTGAAAGGGCCTTCCCATAGCTTGTCAAATTTTCCATGCTGGCCAGGCTTTGTAGCTCTTTCATTGAACTTTAGTACCAAGTCTCTGCATTTTAGCTCTTGGTCTGAAGCCTTTTTGTCAAACCATCTTGTTGATGGGTGTTTTATGATTGCACCAACACAAAATAAAGTTGCCAACGGTAATTCTATCCTCTCTTGATCAAAGTCATCCGCATGCTAAGATTGTGTGAAAGATCATTCGTTCAACTCCAAGGTTCCTTATGCAAGGGGATAGCCTCAGTTGGTTTGATGTGAATATGTTGGGTATTCCAAGGGGACTTGTTGACAAGTATTTTATGACCGCACCAACACAGAATAAAGTTTCCAAATGGATACTCTTATCTTCACTTGATCAAAGTGTCCCGCATGCTAAGATGGCTAGAAAGATCATACGTTCAACTCCAAGGTTCTTTATGCAAGGGGATAGCCTTAGTTGGTTCGATGTGAATATGCTAGGTATTCCAAGGGGACTTACACAATTTGTTCAACTTGTGAAGCAATTAAGACACGAATGTTTTGACGATAATGCTCTGATTCCTAGATTAACTGGGAAAATGCTGAATTTAAAAGGAATGAGGGTAGGGATTCTATTGTCTACCTTTAAAGGTGGAATGCGAGGATCAACTTCAACAAGCTTCGAACCAGACTTTGCTTCGCCTCCCTTGGGACAACTTCTACAAAGTTGGTGCAATCTTCAAAGGATGAGAAAGGTGTTCAAATTATGACACAACATATACATAGCCTCACAACGATGCATATGGACATATGTACCACAGTCGAAGTTAAGTGCCAATACTCCAGTTGACCACGCAAGGCGAACTCACCGTCAGCGAACCCGCTAGTGGTATGGATGAAAGAAGCTTGCCTAAATCAAACCATGCATTCCACGGTTAACAACTACTTGCATGAAATAAAAGTCTACTTTGAATTGGAAAGATGAAAGGGCCTTGCTAGCTACTCATAACAAAAGAAGAAATCACCAAGCAATGAAACTCTTTGTATTATGAAAAGTGTTCACAACAACCGTTTACAAAACTTTCAAAGGGAGAGTTTTCTTTCCTCTCCAATCTAAGCTAACTTCTAGCTACTCACTAAATGCCTTCTCTACTATCTGATTTTTGTCTAACTCTAATATATTATAAATGAGGGGGGATGCCCCTTTTATATCAAGCCCAGACCAGTGGACGGCTTAGATAAAAATACAATGGAAGGCTCAGATTGAGCCACATATGCCCTGATTAGGGTTTTAGCCCTAAAAACTGCCACTAAGAGGAGTGGGGCAATGAATGCAACGGATATTCTCCACTCCTTTGCAGGAACCACTATCTGCAATCAATGCACATCATCCCCTTCCAGAAGATCATCATCCAGAAGGGCATTTCCTTTCTCCTTTTCCCTGGCTGCAAACTCAATGACCTTGGTCAACACAGCCTCAACTTCCTAATCTGAAATGGGAGGGATATGATCCAACTGAAACTCCAACACTGTAACCGTTTGCCCATGTCGGGCACAAGATTTCTTCCAGGCAACTAGAACATCCTAGGTGTTCTGAATAATGATGGAGAAGGTGGAGGTGTTCTCGAAATCATCCTGGACAAAGGCCTTCACCTTAGAAAAGAATGGTGTCAATCTACTCTTCAAACCATCTGCAGTTACCTCCTCAGAAGTCAGCCTCCTGGCAAAGATAGCCTCCAACATATTGAGGACTCCATCAAAAATATTTGTCATGGCCTTTCTGACACTGACCGAATCTGCATGTGATGCATCATAGAATCCTTGGCCCGTGACCACTGAAGAGTACCAGCCGGCGAAGTCATACCTATCACCCTGCTGAATCACACCTCCCTCAACCAAAGCCTGTAGAGGTGTATGCATCAAAGCTCCTAAGCGAAGAACAACTCTCGTTTGATAGATACGAGCCTCACCCCAAGCATGGTTAACTACCTCCATTTTTGCCACAATGTCGAAGGCTTGCCGATAGGCATGTGCAAGATCCTCCATAAACTTTTTTGTCTCAACACGAACATTGGCAACCCACTTATCTGCCTCCTGTGCCATTCTTTTTAAATCTTCTAAGCAACTGATTGACTCTCTGGAGAAATTCGACTGGGAGCTCAATTGCCAGATTTTCTTGCCCACAACGACGGGACAAGTGATGGACGTTCCACTGCTGGGTTTGCTGGTTCACCTGGATGTGCTAGATTTTGTACGTATCCTATCAAGGTTTTGTGCTCCTTCTTCAATTTCTTATACTTCCCCTCCGTGCGGAGCAACTGATCCTTCAATGCCTGATAGGAGTTATCGAACTCCTCGATAACTTGGGCTCCCGTAGGACGACCCAACTCTACTGTGGTGATCACGTAATTTTCAGGCCTCTCCTCAGTTCGATCACAATCTTCCCTCAGAATAGCCACCTGAAGCGTGCGAGAGCCTGACTCGTCAGTCGAGATCTTTGAAAACTTTCGGGCCCTTTTCTTCTCTGGTGGCGCACTGATCCTCCTGAGGAACTCTTCCATCTCAATGGCGGGATCCGTGTCATCCTCGGGTTCTCTCCTCATTCTGTCGGAAAGCCAATCAGGCACTGTCTGCTGTGGATTACAAATGACAAGGGGCTGTTCTTCTGTTGCCTCCATCTCGTGCACTTCCTCCCTTCTTGCACTGGTTTGCTCGGGCTCATCCTCCTCTATAAGCTGGGTATCTCCCGACCCTTGGGTCCCCTGTTCTTTGTTTTCTTCTTCTTCCAAAGCCGTGTCCAACATCTGCTGAAAATGGGTGTCGGCCATTGTTCCTCTTCCTCCTCCTGTTAGCCGCCCCTGGATAGGCTGACACTAGCTGATTCCTGGGCGTTGGGCTGATCTACCTCCTCAAGTCCCTGCTCTTCCTCTAATCCTGCCCTCTGATCGGCAAATAATGAAACCACTCTCAAACTTGAAGACTGAGTTTGTGAGTGCACGGGTGATGCTTGTTCTATCCTCAACGGTATCGGTTGGGTTGGCACTTCCACTTGTGCCCTCGATGTCTGAGCAATTTGTTTCCCCTTTTTTACCGATAACGGCCTTGGGTCACCCATCAAGCTATAAGTAAGGGCGATCGACTTGCTCTTAAGTCTGCATACATGTCTGTCGACCCAAGTCCTGGTAAAAGTCATCACCGGGATAGAAAGAGTGTCCAAGTCCATGATCTCTGGCTCGGACCAATCAGGTGGTGGGACAGGAGTATCCCTAACTGACCCATAGTCGGGTTGCATGACATTGACATCCTCCTCCACCTGGTCGGGAACTGGAATAATCTCACATTCTCTAATCAACTTGAGAGGAAGTCTAGAAAACATCCTTCTTCTTATCTCAGCCTCATCCACTGCATTTGCCCAAAAGTCCTCCAGATGAGCTCTGTGCCGATATTCAATGTTCTGTATCATCCGGATGTTCCTGTAACGATCGAAATCTTGCCTGCCTGTGTGATATGACAAATGATAAGATTGCAGCTCATCCTCTGCCTCTCGGGCTGCCTGTAAAGAGGGACACACCTCAATGGAACTTCCCATGGTGATAGGGAAATCAAGTCCACCCTTCTTTTTCCTTTTCTGAATCTTATCGTAGGCAATCAATTGCCTAGATACCTCAAGCATTACTATGTGATCAGTGGGGAATTGGATGACCCAATACCCATATTCCTCAATCAGTGTCTGTGCTTCTTTAGATATTCTCTGTTGCGTCCTCTGCTGAAGTGTCCTTGCAATGTGCATTGTGAATGCATCATTTGCCCGTTTATAGTTGGCAATGTTAGCTAAATGTAGTTGTGTGCAGGCTTCATGGATTTTGAATTGACCAGGGGCACAGCCGATTGGCTCCTTGTACGAAATCCCTCTGTACTTAGTCATTCTGGCCAACATGTAAATTACATATGAGCTCATGTAGAAATTCTTCGTCACCTTCAAGCTCCTGAATTGCTCATCGATGTGGTTGCTAATCATCCTAGCCCAATCGACACACTCCTTTCCCTCCAAGATGATCTCAATGAAGTAGAACATCCAAGGTTCGAAAATGTAAGCCTGTGCACTCCCATTTACCCGGCTCAACATCATTATCAAATCACAGTATTCTTGTTTCACGTCCTCGGCAATTATCTGCTTTGGGAGCTTAATGCGGGGTGGCCTCGACTTCTGCATCCAAACTCTGTTGATGACTGCGGTGACTCTTTCGAAAGAGGAAGAGTACATCTTATCCGCCCTCTTATTTGTCCTGTATAACATCTCCTCAGCAGTCGGAATCCCAAATGCCTCTCCGATGGCATCCGGCGTGAAGTTGGCGAGCAGTTTACCATCCGGAGAGACAATCGTCCTACGTTCTGGCTTGTAGTGATTGGCGCACTCCATAATTAGCTCCGGACACTAAATTGCTGGCGGAAAACTAGCAGCTGCGTGGATTCCACTCTTCATTATATTATGTGCCGTGACTGATGGTTGATGGCCCCCTAGCCCGAACATCCACGATTTGAGTGCATTTAGATTAAATGAACCAAGGTTGGTGTCATTTAATCCCGCCAACTTTGAAACTATTGCCAACTTTGGGAGAAATGGCTTAGCGAGCCTTTTAATCATTGCCTGTCGGGATGAGCTAGCCTTGCCTGCTTCAGTGTTTGCAGCTCTGCCTGCGGCTCTACTTGTTCCTGCAACATCCTTTGCTCCGGCCATCTGCAAAATAAAATAGAATAGCAATAAGCTAGGCTGCAGATTTTTTTAAATAAAATGAAGTAACCTCCGAGACGGCTGCGAACGTGGAGTTAGCTTTTTGAAAATAAAAACTCTTAGCATAAATTACTAACTCCAAACCTCGTACTATATAAAAAAACTTCAAGCTTATAAAGAAGCTTTCAACGACTGCACTTCCGACTGGCGAAGAAAATTGCAGCCAACTACCAACTTTCAGCAATGTGGATACTTTCTCAGCACAAAATGAATTTCTGCAACTCAACACTCTGCAACAACTTCAACAAATAAACCTTCCAGCAACTCCGGAAAACAACTTCAACCTTCAACTTCGAAATTGCAGCAACACACTTTCAGCTTTTCGAAAGAAAGAGTCTCGGCAAATGAAAATTTCTCCAGCACTTCGTACTTTCAGCAACTCAACACTCCGAAATAAAATAAACTCTCACAGAATTTCTCTCCTCAACCACTTGGAAAATATTTCAATCTCTCAAGAACTTCTTCAGCAACTTCAACTTGAAACAATGTGAGGAGAAATGAGAGAAGAGATTGTTTAAATAACTTTACCCGGAGAATCCTGCTAAGTAGTGCTGGGGCTATTTTTAGCACCTTCATCAATTTTCCACTCTCTTCGTTCGGAATCTTCTAATTCAAGCGCAGTAGTGGGCTAGTCGTCAGCCGGTCATTATGGCAGTTGCCTTTAATAATGATTCCTTCCTTGTAAAAATTTGAATCCTTCCTCTTAGTCTGCCAGTTAACTCTTGGCGATTTAAACAACTCGCGAGAAAAACAATCACTTGACTTGATTTAAAATTCCATTTTAAAATCTCGCAGTGTTTAAATAAATTCAACTCGAAAAATTTAGTGGGAGTTGTAAATTTATTTCCAACTTTTAAAATGTCTGTCATTTAAATCCTCGATTTCATAAAATTTGCCTTAGACATTTTAAATTCTCTCATTAAAATGTTCAACTCCGGGTGATTAAAAATTATTTGCGTGCTCGAAATAATTCATCCTTTGAGATTTAACTTCCGTCGGGAAAATAATCTAGGCAAAACGAATTTCCTCTGAAAATATTAAAATTTCCCTTAGGAAATTAATTTTCAAACTCTGTTAACTCATGGGTGCATTTTAAACGGGTTCATTTGATTTTCACTTGACCCATGGAAAATATTCATCGATATCAAATCTTCCCCTTGAAAAAAATTCGTCGTCCTTCAACTGCCTTTGGAAAATTTTAAAACTCATCAAATCATCCTTCCATGCCAAGGGCGTATTTTTCCCTAGTGAAATGCTATCTCACTTAGAAAAATTTTCTAACATTTTTTTTTCTTGGCGTATTTCCCTTGGTATAATTTTTCTCTGATAAAAAAAAATCTCCATGCCTTAGGAATTAAAATTTAAATCCCTCTCATTTCTTGGGTGCATTTCTTCTTGGTACCTTTTAATTTCCATGTCTTAGAGGATTTTTTTTTAAATCACCCACAAGCTGGGCGCACTTGATATGCTAAGCCTTCACTTTGCCTTA
This sequence comes from Sequoiadendron giganteum, assembly GCA_007115665.2. Taxonomy (NCBI): domain Eukaryota; kingdom Viridiplantae; phylum Streptophyta; class Pinopsida; order Cupressales; family Cupressaceae; genus Sequoiadendron; species Sequoiadendron giganteum. The sequence goes on along the minus strand of CM021102.1, from coordinate 565,008,191 downwards.
GACGTTTTTCACTTAGAAAATTTTCATGCTTCACCTTTACTTGAGGGCGCGAATAGACATGTCTACTCTCATCTTGCCACTCAGAAAAATTAAAAAAAAAACTCCACTTCAACTTCTTCAAGGGCGCATTTTGAGTGGCAAGCTTTCAATCTATGCCACACTTAGAATATTTTCCAACACTTTCAATATTCTTCCAAGGTGAGGGCGCATTTTGACCTTGAAGCTTTTGTTTTGATGCCTTAGGCGTTTTTTCAACATTTTCAATGTCTTGAAGGTGGGCGCATTTTGACCCATGAGCTTTCACTTTGATGACTTAGAATTTTCTTTGAGGGTCTTCACTTTACCTTGGGCGCAAATACTACCTCAAGCTTTCATTTTATGCCCTAGAAGAATTTCAAAGCTTCCATTATCCTTCTCAAGGTGAGGGCGCATTTCACTAGGTGAGCTCCTATTTTCAATGCCTTAGTAGAATTTCATGTTAACCTCTGCATGGTGGGCGCATTTAGGGGGTGGTACTTTCAAGTGAGGGCGCATTTCTACCCCTCCACTTTCATTTCAATGCCTTAGCCGCTTTTTCACTAGGCAACATCTTCCTTGGGCGCATTTTGATGGGGTAGCTTCAAGATGAGGGCGCATTTCATGAGGTGAGCTTCTATCTTCAATGCCTTAGCCGCTTTTCACTAGGCAACATCTTCCTTGGGCGCATTTTGATGGGGTAGCTTCAAGA
>CM021102.1:564958359-565007364 GCA_007115665.2 Sequoiadendron giganteum | reverse complement strand
TAAGGCAAAAATGAAAGCTCACCTAGTAAAATGCGCCCACCTCAAGGATTGAAGCCTTGAAAAGTTTCTAAGGCAAAAACAAAAGCTCACCTAGTAAAATGCGCCCTCAAGAAGAGATGCCTTCAAAAGTTTCTAAGGCAGAAACAAAAGCTCACCTAGTAAAATGCGCCCACCTCAAGGATTGAAGCCTTGAAAAGTTTCTAAGGCAAAAACAAAAGCTCACCTAGTAAAATGCGCCCACCTCAAGGATTGAAGCCTTGAAAAGTTTCTAAGGCAAAAACAAAAGCTCACCTAGTAAGATGCGCCCACCTCAAGGATTGAAGCCTTGAAAAGTTTCTAAGGCAAAAACAAAAGCTCACCTAGTAAAATGCGCCCACCTCAAGGATTGAAGCCTTGAAAAGTTTCTAAGGCATGAAATGAAAGCTTGGCCTAGCATTTGCGCCCATGATGAAGAGGAGGATGAGCCTGAGCAGACCAGTGCAAGAAGAGAGGAAGTGCACGAGATGGAGGCAACAGAAGAACAGCCCCTTGTCGTTTGTAATCCACAGCAGACAGTGCCTGATTGGCTTTCCGACAGAATGAGGAGAGAACCCGAGGATGACACGGATCCGGCCATTGAGATGGAAGAGTTCCTCAGGAGGATCAGTGCGCCACCAGAGAAGAAAAGGGCCCAAAAGTTTTCAAAGATCTCGACTGACGAGTCAGGCTCTCGCACGCTTCAAGTGGCTATTCCGAGGGAAAATTGTGATCGAACCGAGGAGAGGCCTGAAAATTACGTGATCACCACAGTAGAGTTGGGTCGTCCTACGGGAGCCCAAGTTATCGAGGAGTTCGATAACTCCTATCAGGCATTGAAGGATCAGTTGCTCCGCACGGAGGGGAAGTATAAGAAATTGAAGAAAGAGCACAAAACCTTGATAGGATATATGCAGAATCTAGCACGTCCAGGTGAACCAGCAGACCCAGCAGTAGAACGTCCATCGGAGCTTCCGAATGAGTCAGTTGTTGCCTTAGAGGATTTAAAGAAAATGGAAACGGAGGCGGACAAGTGGGTTAGCCGTGTTCATACTGAGACAGGGAAATTCATGGAGGACCTTGCCGATGCTTATCGACAGGCCTCAAATATTTTGGCACGGATGGATATAGTAGATCAGGCCTGGGGTGATACTCGCATCTATCAAACGAAGACTGTACTTCGCTTGGGGGCTTTGATGCATGTACCTCTAGAAACCTTAGTGGATGGAGGTGTAATTCAGAGAGGTGATAGGTACGATTTCACCAGTTGGTACTCCTCGGTGGTCACAGGCCGTGGATTTCACGACGCAGCAAGGGCAGATTCAGCTAAAGTGAAGAAGGCAATGGGCAACATCTTTGGGGGAGTCCTCAATACATTAGAAGCCATATTTGCTAGAAAGTTGGTCCCAGAGGAGATAACTGCTGATGGTTTGAAGGGTAGACTGCCTCCATTCTTCTCAGCTGCGAAGTCACTTGTCCTGGATGACTTTGAGAATGTCTCCACGTTCTCTAGTATAATTCAGCATACCCAGGACGCCTTAGTGACATGGAAGAAATCTTGCATCAGACACGGACAGACGGTAGCAGTCTTGGAGTTCCAGCTCAACCATATTCCACCTATCTCTACACAGGAGGTTGAAGCAGTATTGGCCCGGTTGATCGAGTTTGCTATCCGGGAGAAGGCCAGTGGGAACGCGCTGCTTGATGAGGATCTTCTTGATGATGGTAGTGGGCATTAATTGCTCATTATGATTCCTGCAGGGGAGTGGAGAATATTCTGTGCATTCATTGCCCACTCCTCTCTGTGGCGGTTTTTGGGGCAAAAACCCTAATCAGGGCATAGGTGGCTCGATCTGAGCCCTTCATTGTAATTTGATCTGAACCGTCCACTGAATTGGACTTATTATAAAAGGGGCATCCCCCCTCATTTGTAAACAATTAGAATTAGAATCAGAGATAGATCAGAGCTAGAGAGTATTGGAGATAGAAGTTAGAGAGTAGAGCTTAGAAGTTAGCTTAGATTGAGGAGGAAAGGAAGTTTTCCCATTGAGGACTTTGTAAGAAGTTGTTGTGAACACTCTCATAATATAAAGATTTATCATTGTTTGGTGGTTCTATCTTCTATTGTGAGTAGCTAGCAAGGCTTGTTCGTCTTTCCAATTCAAGGTAGATAGAGTAAAATAGATTTTTATTTCATGCAAGTAGTTGATAGCTGTGGAGTGTGGCGTTGTGATTTGAGCAAGTCTTCTCGTCCATACCACTAGCGGACTTGCTAATGGTAAGTTCGCCTTGCGTGGTCAACTGGAGTATCAGCACTTAACTTCGATTATGGTTCATGTGTTTGTATGCGTCGTGTTGACGGTATGAACGTGTTGTGTCATAGTTTGAACATTTTCTCATCCTTTGAAGATTGCACCAACTTTGTCGGAGTTGTTCGAAAGAAGACAAAGCGAAGTTTGGTTTGAAGATTGTTTAAGTCGATCTTCGTCCTCCACCCTTTTAGAAGTAGATCTGTAGAATCTCTATCCCTATCCCCTTTAAATTCTGCATTTTCTGAGTCAGTCTAGATACCAGAACCATATCGCCAAATCATTCATGTCTTAATTGCTTCACAAAGTCGAACAACTACGTAAGTCCCCTTGAAATAACCAGCAAAACACATCAACCAACTGAGTCTATTCGCGATAAAAGGAACCTTGGAGTCGAACACATGAACTTTCAAGCAATCTTAGCATGTGGGACACTTTGATCAAGAGAGAATAGAGTGACCGTTGGGCAACTTTATTCTGTGCTGGCGCTGTCACAAAAGGCACGTCAACAAGACCTTTCATCATCCGAATGCTCTGAATCAGCTTGCTGTTCTGACAGATCAGATTGCTCTTCACCCTCATAAAACCACTCCATCTAGTTACTTTTGGCTTTAGGACGAAGAGGGCACACGTGTTTTTCATCATAAGGTGCCTTGCACCAAAAACACAACTTTTTCTTGCGTAAATCATTCAATGTTTCTCTGTCGAACGGTGGTGCATTACTTTTCCTAGGATCAGGTGGATCTCTCTTCCTGTCAAAGGGTCTATCCCTATCAAAAGATCTATTCGGCCTTGAGTTTGGTGTGGATCCTAAAGAGAACTTGCTGCGAGGTGCTGCAAGCTCCATACTGCGTGCCTTCCTCATCGCCTCCTGAAGGGTGGGAGGATCAAATGCCTTGACCCAACCTTTCATCAGCTCATATAATCCCTCGGTGAATAGAATGACAAGTCTTCTTTCCAAAATACCTGTCACCATGACTGCAGTTCTCTGGAACTCACCAATGTAGGCATCCAAACTACCTATCTGTCTGAGTTGTGCTAGCTCTCTAAAGTAAAATTTTGGATCCTTCTTATCAAATCGCTCGATGAGCCTGTTCGTGAACTCCTGGTAAGTAGTAACCTGGTGATGACCCAATGTGTACATGTCGTGATGCCACCAATCATGCGCCAATCCATCAAAGTGTAGTGTGGCATATTTAATGGCCTCGTCCTCCTGCATAGGTCTCAAGGATAGGTAATTGTCTAACTTCTGTACCCAAGACCTCGCTGAACTCTTATCCGAGCCATCAAAATAAGGCAAGACAACCTTGCTCATTGCATGCTAAAGATCTTTGTTCACCTGTGGTGGTGGCTGGTACTGGTGAGCTCTGCGCTCAAATCTACCTCCACCCCTGGGCTTATGCACATCCATGAACTCATGAAATGACAATGACTGCCTAATCTCAGGAGCCAAAGTCGAGTACTCTCCGAAGAGCCTGGTCACGTCTGCTACCGATGTACCATGCTGTGGCTGAAACTCTGTCCGGTGACCCTGTTGTTCTGCCTCCGGAGTCGGGGGTGCCTCCCTAGTAATAAAGGTGGGTTGTCCAGGCCTACGCTCATGAACAACCGGTGACTGTTGCGGCCGTACAGATACCTGTGGCTGGTCTACGCCTCCTGTGCCACTAGACTGTCCTATATGAATGTAGTGCTAGTGAGGCGGAGTATACTGTCTCATGGTACCTATCAGTTGTGACATCATGTCCATCATGTTGTCATGTCTACTCCTGAATTTTGCCTCAATCATCTCAGCATTTTCCTTTTCTTTCCCTGAATCTCTGGGAGTCTTTGTAGGAATCTCTCGATCTGCCATGAGTGTAGTCACATTATTTTCACTACTACTAGAGCTAGATCTGTGAATACCAAGAATCCTTGATACTGTTTCACCTTTTGGAATGGGTGGACCTGTCCAATCCTCAACTCTGCCTGTTCCTCTACCCTTACTGTAGAAAATAATGTCTCTACTCATGAAAAAGCATCTAAAAAGCAAACTTCAGACTGAAAAAGCACAGGCTGGCAGGAAATATGTGCTCTAATACCACTGTAAGAGACCAGGTGTCTCTCAACCCAAACTTTGGCAGTGTATGCGGTGTTTTGTTTTGTTTTCTTTGTTTTCTTTGTTTTTTGTAGTTTTTTGCAAAGGTGCGATTTAAAAGAAATGCTTTGAAAATTCAAAATAAATACAGGAAGGCTGAAAATGAAAGAATACAATTGATAGATTGGAGACAGATGATTTATATTTCTTTCAGAACAATAACAACTGTTGAGATCAAGCATATAGATAAAAAACAACTATTTATTAAAAACCAGGATGAGCTTGTAGCCGCCTGTGATAGAGCATGAAGTTGTACAGCTGAAAGGCAGAAAGTAATCTCCCACCTCGAAATCGCTGCAATAACTCCACAAACCCTAGGCATCTCCTCTAGAAGTCAAATCGCCCAAAAAGGCAAGGCGTTTTTGACAAGAAGAGAAGTGCGGCCTTGCTGCTGCAATGTACGGCCTGTACCAGCAAATGGAAAATCCGTACAGCCTTGATATGTATGCCAGATGCCAGGTAACTACTGGTAATGAACCAGAATCATGACTGGAAACAAAATGATTCAATAACCTGCTAATAATCTTCCTGTTATGCTCTGTAGTGACCTCTGGATAAAGCCACTCAACTGACAATCTTCAACTGGTATTGCACAGTCTCAGTATGCCTGATTTTGAAGAGGGAACGTTCTTCAAAACCCGATAATCTACTGAAACCCTTGTTTCACAAACCCCAATGCTCTCAGAGAGAAAAGACAAATTTGAATAATCATAACATAAGTGAGTTCGATTTGTCTTGGCAGTATTTATATCTCTCTTCACAAGTTTGACCCAAAAAGACAATTTAATAATCATTTAAATAAATGATGAATTCGTCCTTTTAAGACTTAGGACAAATATTAATAAATGGCGTCCCCTTTTGATTAATAATTAAATGCTCATTTAATTATTATTTAACTCCCCTTTTATAAAGTATTAAATACTTTATAATTCGCCATTTAATAAGTATTTTAATATTTCATTAAAGTGACTTTATATTATAAAGTCAAATTAATAAACTTTTAATAAACATTATATGCCCAAGTAAACACTGTTTGCTCATCAAATCATCAAACTGGGTCGAAGCTAAGCTGACCAACTGAACCAGGTGCCTTGCCATAAATAGCAGCTCCTGCCTGCCTGACTTACTATAAATAGTAAGTATCTATAAATCACTCTAGAAACGTTTGCTAGGGCCCAAACTTGAATCAACTGAAGGAGTAATTTTCCCAAACACTGGATAACTGCCTCAAGTGATCCTCTAAACACATCTGTTAGCCTACGAGGATCTGAATGATAGGCTAACCCCTGAATCAACTGTACTGCCTAGGAAGGGGACGTTACATAACACTTGGTGGTCTGTGTACAATGCAAACTCCTCTGACAATAACTAATGACACCACTTCTTTAATGCTTGTACAATTGAATAAAACTTTTGGTCATAGGTTGAATTCTTTTCTTTTAGCATCATTCAACTTCTCATTAAAATATGCTACTGGTTTTCCTGCTTCGCTCATTACTACTTCAATTGTTGTACTGCTAGCATCACACTTGACTTGAAAGACTATCAAAATCTGGTAATGCTAACAATTGTTCTATTACCTTCTACTTCAGCAACTTGAAACCCTTTAAGTAGCAGCTGCCCACTTGAACTCCTTTCATTCACCCCTGAATGTCTCAAAAATGGGTTCATATATATTGCTGAATTTATGAATGAACTTTGGATAAAAACTTGCTAAGCCATGAAAACTTATGGCCTCAAACATGCTTCTTGGTGTTGACCATGTAATGTCCCCTTTTTGACCTGCAAACATTTAGCTGTTGGTAGTTGACAAAGATTGGGGTTGACTAGATCCTGTTGTTAAATTTAGTTAGTCTTTCTGTTAGGCAGCTAGTTTTAGTTGTGTCAGTTTAAATAAGGAATGCTGCAGTTATTGTGTTAGTTATTTTCAATTAAAAAAGGAATCAGCTTTGGTTAAATAAGGATTTATGCAGTGAGTTAGTTATCTCCCTAAACTCTTCGAGAGTGTTTGCTAGTTAGCTAACATTGAATGTGGGATGAATTCCCATAATTTGTGGATCACTTGAGTTGAAGATTATATAGGTAGCGCTGGGAGAGGAAAGGCATCATTTTTTGTTATTACAAATGCAAAAAGTTCATTCCATTTATAGAAATTGGGTGTTGCTACAGAAACTTGTTTGAGATGGAATCCTCAAGGTTTTTAAGATTGGCTCTCATGAGGACAGAAACCCTCAGAGATATTCAATAGTATAGGGCAGCATTGAGGTTATTTTGGGATATTTAATAGTGCAAGGCAACAACAAGGTCATTCTGAGGTCTTCAATAATACCAGGCAACAACAAGGATTGTACAAGGAGATTATTATCATCGAGTAGTATAAGTTTGTTGTATTGTTTCTTGAGTATATGCATTTCAAAAAGACAAAATGAAATATAGACATTTGTTGTTAGAATCTTTTCTGGGTTTACTTTCTATGCAATTAGAATGGGTTATTTCAGTCGTAGCAGAGCTGTGGTCTTGCCAGCTTGTGAATCATTGAGGGAAATTTGATTAGTCCGACAAAAGGAAAGAGGGCAGATATTCTTTATAAATTGATGGGAACTTAGAGGAGCCAACATAGAATGATCGAGCTACTGGAACGAAAGTTCTAGCATAAGAGTAGCATGGAAAATCCAAATCCATCAGAGGAGTTGGACATATTCCTTATGAAGTATCAAGGGAAACCAAAAGACTTCAAGGCTGCAGTAACTTTTGAGAATTACTTGGAGATACTCGAAAAGAGGTTTCAAAATGGAAGAGGCTAGAATGACAATAGAAGAGAGTTGAATCATAAGAAATCCATGTTGCATGTTAAATATAATTTAATATCTGAAAGATATACTTGAATGGTTGCTAGCAGTGTTAAAAGAAACATTCATCAAGATCTCTAGCATTGAAAATATGGAACCATTGCCATGTGAGAATGGTTTACAAGGTAGCTTTGTTGATGGGCTCAAATCTTTGAAGAATGTTCTTGTTCTAGCAATAATCTTCATCTTGAGAATCTGGGTGCTGTTATGAATCTTTCAAAGATTTCCACGTCAGCAATGGAAGGTAAATAGTTTGATCACCCATTGGATTACCATTCAGAAAATAAGGAAGATGATTCTGAAGATTTTTCGCAGCAGTATGACACCATGTCACTACAAAGAAAGCATTCACAGTGGGACCACATTACAAAAACATGCTCTCTAAAAAACAGGCAGGTGTTAGTTGATAGAGATTTAAAGCTCAAAATAGCTAGGCACACTAGCCCAAGCAAGTCACAAAAAGGTCAAACTTTTCATCTGTATTTCATGGATCACAGCTACAACAAGAATGATCTTGACAGCAACTAGATATGATTCAACAACATGCATGGAGATACAAAGAGGTATGCTAGAGAGATAAAAAAAATTCTTATGAGTTTGGTTATTTGAGCATTTTCTTCATCCATATCCCAAACATCCTGATATAATTATGCTAGCAAGGCAGGCAAGATTGACTAGAAGGCAAGTTTCTGATTGGTCCATAAATGCATGCATATGCCTTGAAACCCATGGTAGAAGAAAGAGCACTAGTAGCATAGTAGAAGGAAAAGCTTGCTGGAAATGGGAAATCTGCTTCTCTAATTGAATGGGAACTTATGCAAGATGAAGACTTTAAAACCAAGACTTTAACTCATCCTCTTGATGAATTGTGCTTGAGCGTCTTGTGCAAATATGTTGACCTCATTGAGTCATTGGAAGGAATCCCTTATGCAATTGGAGAAAAAAAAATTGTTAGGCTAAAGATGAAGTAACACTAGTAGGCATAGGATAGAGTGTTGTAGGATGCCGCTTGATATCCTCAATCACCCAACCTTTTCTTTCTTGAGGACAAGCAACCTCAAGAGGTGAGGGCTTGTAATACCCCCTTTTGCAAATATTGAAGATGGATTGAAGTTGACTGGATCTTGTCAATTGTTAGATTTAGGTAGTCAACTTATTTTAATTGTGTCAATTAAAATAAGGGATGCTATGCTTGCTCCATTAGTTATCTTTAGTTAAATAAGGAATCAGCTTTAGTTAAATAAGGATTTAGGTAGTGAGTTATCTCCCTAAATTCTTGGGGAGTGTTTGTTAGTTAGCTAGTAGTGAATGTGGGATTAATTCCCATAATTTTTGGATTGCTTGAGTTGAAGATTATGTAGGTAGCATTGGGAAGAGGAAACACATCACTTTTTATTATTACAAACACAAAAACTTCATTTTCTTTACAAAATTGGACACCGCTACAATAGCTTGTTGCTTGAGATGAAATCCTTAGGCTTTTTTTCAGGTTGGCTCTCATGAGGACAAAAACTCTATGAGATATTAAATAGTATAGGGCACCATCAAGGTTATTCCAAGGTATTCAACAGTGCAAGGCAACAACAAGGTCATTCTGAGGTCTTTAGTAGTACTATGCAGCAACAAGGATTATATAGAGAGATTAGTGTCAGTGAGTGGTATAAGTTTGTTGTATTGTTTCCTAAGTATATGTATATCAAAAAGACTAATCGAAATGTATATGATTGTTGTTAGAATATTTTCTATATTTACTTTCTATGCATTTAGATTGGGTTATTTCAGACCACTTGAGAACTGCCTTGACCTTCTCTAGATCCTTTCTTAGTCCATCATGAAAAATCCCAAATCCCAAATATGCCAGTTATTCCTTCAAAAAACTGCATTTCTTCAAATTTATCAGCCACTTCTCTTCGTCCATTCTCTGCAGGACATGTCTTCGATGCACCATGTGCTCTTCCTTGGTTTTGTTGAATACAATATATCATTTGGATATCTGATCACAAAGTTTCCTATGAATGGCATCATCCTTGAACACTTGCATTTACGAGTTGCATGAATGTTCTTAGTGTGTTGGTTAACTTGAATGGTATTACCAACCATTCATATGATCCCTCTTCAGTCTTGAAGGTTTTCTTCATTTCATCAACCTCTTCAATTTAGATCCGATAATTTTCTCTCTTCAAATCAATTTTGGTGAAGTATTTAGCACTCTTAGGTAGTCCATTAGATCATCCATCCTTAGCAATGTAAATCTACACTTGACACTTATCTTATTTATGGCTCTTGAATTAGCACACATGCACCATTCTCCATTTTTCTTTAGTACAAGTATTCCTAGTGCCACACATGGACCCAAAATTTCTTTGATTATTCTTTTTTGCAATAGATCTTTAACTTGTCGATTCATCTCCTTGTTTTTCTTACGTGTTAACCTATAGGCAATCATATTTGAAAAAAATTCTCTTAGAATCAAACCTTACGACTACAATACTTTGGCATACCATTGTACTATATCTACATGTTCATTCCTTAGGTCCTTCACTTCCTTTAGCATAATGTGGCTCAGTAACACAATTTCCTATGCAGACTTGGCTACAAGTGCATAACCCAACTCCTTTATCTTCAAAGCATTCATAAACTCCTTTCTTATGATTAGTGTCACTCAAGAATCACTTTCACTTTCTTCTGTCTACTCCTTAAATGGTTTTAGGGTATACGTCTCGCCATCCTTGACAAGAGTGTAAGTATTCACTTGACCATCAGGTATAATCTTTTTATCAAATTGTCATGGTCTACCTGATAGGACATGACACACATCCATTGGCATGATATCACACCACACCTCATCTTTATATAACCCAATATTGAAATTGACCAACGATTGTTCCCTCACTACAACTTGATGGCCTTTTCTGCAGCCATGACACCCTACATGGGTTTGGGTGTGCTACTCTCTTCAATCCTAGCTTACGGACCATCTCTACAAATACAAAATCATGTGTGCCACCATTATCACAATAACTTTGTAACATTTACCTCTAGATTAGCAAATTGTTCAAAAGAGTTTTCTCTGTTATACCAATTCATTGCTCTCCTTTGGTGGCTTCAACAAGATCCTCTTCATCATAAGGATTTCTCTATGCTTTCATTTCCAACATTTTCTGGTGATGTAACATACTCGTCATTAGCCTATACAACATGGGTTCTTGCATCTTTTCTACCACATCCTATAGAATCATCTTGAGAACATTCATATACTTAGTGATTGGTTTGGCCACATTGAAACATGTTCCTTGGAATCCTTTGCCACTTTCATCATATCCACCTTGTCCTCTATATGGAGTGGTTCTTCCATGTCCATAACTCTAGGGCTAAGAATTAATAGCTTCTCCTTCCCATTCATGCTAACTGGTCCCAATAGTAGATCAATGATTTCCTCTTCCTTTGGTTTTGCTTGGTTGCCTTTTAGGCAAATTTTCTTTCTCCTTTAAGGCATGTTGATATTCTTCTTCTATGGTTCAAAACTTGTGCATGCTAATCTCGTCTTGGATACTAAACTACAGCCCATCAATGTATCTCGCCACCTTCCCGTGGTCAACTTCAAGATGACTTGACCAAATTATTATCTTGTAAACCTCTCGGTGTATTCCTTCACGATAAGCTCCCTCTGCCTCAGATTTTGGAGCCTCTTCAACAAATCAAATTGGTAATCACTTGGAAGTAATTTTCTCTTGACATAGCAACCATTCTATCCCAATGGGTCATATTTTCCTTCCCTTGTGTGGTTCCTTTTAGATGTGATTCCTTTCACCAGTGTGGTATGACCTTTTAACTTGGTCCACACCACTTTCACTCTTGTGTGGATCAATAATGTCTTAATATTCATAATATTCCTCCATTTCTGTATGCTAGTCAATTAATTCCTCCAAATTTAATGTTCCTAAGAAGTTTGAAACCTCCATTCTTTTTAGCTTACCAATTCTTGAGATAATTATCAAGATTCTATCCTCTCCTACATCCATTTGCAGTCCTTCAGCTTGTATTTGGTCTTCATCACAACCTCTTGCTTCATCTTCCATGTCACAATTGTCCTCTCTTTGGACAAATCCACTTCATTGATCTCTTACCACATCCAATCTAACTTGCATTATGCTTAACATTTTTTTCAACTTTCTTTAGTCTCTCTACCACATTGGTAGCTCCTTCTTTGGCTCTACTAGCTCTTCTTTTGGGAAACATGTTGACAACTTGTCAAACAAAACCTACTGCTGTAATTTGGGGTTACAATCCTGCACAGGTTAATTACACTAATAGAGATCAACTCACAAACTCACTCTTGCAGGAACCTGTTGACGTGCTTTTTATGACAACGCCAGCACAGAATAAAGTTGTCCAACGGTCACTCTATTCTCTCTTGATCAAAGTGTCCCACATGCTAAGATTGCTTGAAAGTTCATTTGTTCGACTCCAAGGTTCCTTTTATCGCGAATAGACTCAGTTGGTTGATGTGTTTTGCTGGTTATTTCAAGGGGACTTACGTAGTTGTTCGATTTGGTGAAGCAATTAGGACATGAATGATTTGGCAATATTGTTCTGGTATCTAGACTGACTCGGAAAATGCATAATTTAAAGGGGATAGGGATAGGGATTCTACAAATCTACTTCTAAAGGGTGGAGGACGAGGATCGACTTAAACAATCTTCAAACCAAACTTTGCTTTGTCTCCTTTCGAACAACTCCGACAAAGTTGGTGCAATCTTCAAAGGATGAGAAAAGTGTTCAAACTATGACGCAACATGTTCATACCGTCAATACGACGCATACAAACATATGAACCACAATCGAAGTTAAGTGTTGATACTCTAGTTGACCACGCAAGGCGAACTTACCATCAGTAAGCCCGCTAGTGGTATGGATGAAAGAAGATATGCTCAAATCACAACGCCACACTCCACAATTAACAACTACTTGCATGAAATAAAAATCTATTTTACTCTATCTACCTTGAATTGGAAAGACGAAATGGCCTTGCTAGCTACTCATAACAAAGAAGAAATCACCAAGCAATGAAACTCTTTGTATTATGAAAAGTGTTCACAACAACCTTTTACAAAACTTTCAAAGGAAAGTTTTCTTCCCTCCTCAATCTAAAGCTAACTTCTAAGCTAAATGCTATATGCCTTCTACTCTCTAGCTCTGATCCAATTCCAATTCTAATCTCTATCTAATATTTTACAAATGAGGGGGGATGCCCCTTTTATAATAAGTCCAATTCAGTGGACGGTTTAGATCGAATTACAATGAAGGGCTCAGATCGAGCCACCTATGCCCTGATTAGGGTTTCTGCCCTAAAAACCGCCACAGAGAGGAGTGGGCAATGAATGCACAGAATATTCTCCACTCCCCTGCAGGAATCATAATGAGCAATTAATGCCCACTACCATCATCAAGAAGATCCTCATCAAGCAGCGCGTTCCCACTGGCCTTCTCCCGGATAGCAAACTCGATCAACCGGGCCAATACTGCTTCAACCTCCTGTGCAGAGATCGGTGGAATATGGTTGAGCTGGAACTCCAAGACTGCTACCGTCTGTCCGTATCTGGTGTAAGATTTCTTCCATGTTACTAAGGCATCCTGGGTATGCTGAATTATACTAGAGAATGTGGAGACATTCTCAAAGTCATCCAGGACAAGTGACCTCGCAGCTGAGAAGAATGGAGGCAGTCTACTTTTCAAGCCATCAGCAGTTATCTCCTCTGGGACCAACTTTCTAGCAAATATGGCTTCTAATGTATTGAGGACTCCCCCCCAAGATGTTGCCCATTGCTTTCCTCACTTTAGCTGAATCTGCCCTTGCTGCGTCGTGAAATCCACGGCCTGTGACCACCGAGGAGTACCAACTGGTGAAATCATACCTATCACCTCTCTGAATTACACCTCCATCCACCAAGGTTTCTAGAGGTATATGCATCAAAGCCCCCAAACGAAGTACAGTCTTCGTTTGATAGATGCGAGTATCACCCCAGGCCTGATCTACTATATCCATCCGTGCCAAAATATTTGAGGCCTGTCGATAAGCATCGGCAAGGTCCTCCATGAATTTCCCTGTCTCAGTATGAACACGGCTAACCCACTTGTCTGCCTCCGTTTCCATTTTCTTCAAATCCTCTAAGGCAACAACTGACTCCTTCGGAAGCTCTGATGGACGTTCCACTGCTGGGTTTGCTGGTTCACCTGGATGTGCTAGATTTTGTACGTATCCTATCAAGGTTTTGTGCTCCTTCTTCAATTTCTTATACTTCCCCTCCGTGCAGAGCAACTGATCCTTCAATGCCTGATAGGAGTTATCGAACTCCTCGATAACTTGGGCTCCCGTAGGGCGACCCAACTCTACTGTGGTGATCACGTAATTTTCAGGCCTCTCCTCAGTTCGATCACAATCTTCCCTCGGAATAGCCACCTGAAGCGTGCGAGAGCCTGACTCGTCAGTCGAGATCTTTGAAAACTTTCAGGCCCTTTTCTTCTCTGGTGGCGCACTGATCCTCCTGAGGAACTCCTCCATCTCAATGGCCGGATCCGTATCATCCTCGGGTTCTCTCCTCATTCTGTCGGAAAGCCAATCAAGCACTGTCTGCTGTGGATTACAAATGACAAGGGGCTGCTCTTCTGTTGCCTCCATCTCGTGCACTTCCTCCCTTCTTGCACTGGTTTGCTCGGGCTCATCCTCCTCTATAAGCTGGGTATCTCCCGACCCTTGGGTCCCCTGTTCTGTGTTTTCTTCTTCTTCCAAAGCCGTGTCCAACATCTGCTGAAAATGGGTGTCGGCCATTGTTTCCTCTTCCTCCTCCTGTTGGCCGCCCCTGGATAGACTGACACTAGCTGATTCCCGGGCGTTGGGCTGATCTACCTCCTCAAGTCCCCGCTCTTCCTCTAATCCTGCCCTCTGATCGGCAAATAATGAAACCACTCTCAAACTCGAAGACTGAGTTTGTGAGTGCACGGGTGATGCTTGTTCTATCCTCAACGGTATCGGTTGGGTTGGCACTTCTACTTGTGCCCTCGATGTCTGAGCAATTTGTTTCCCCCTTTTTACCGATAACGGCCTTGGGTCACCCATCAAGCTATAAGTAAGGGCGATCGACTTGCTCTTGAGTCTGCATACATGTCTATCGACCCAAGTCCTGGTAAAAGTCATCACTGGGATAGAAAGCGTGTCCAAGTCCATGATCTCTGGCTCGGACCAATCAGGTGGTGGGACAGGAGTATCCCTAACTGAACCATAGTCGGGTTGCATAACGTTGACATCCTCCTCCCCCTGGTCGGGAACTGGAATAATCTCACATTCTCTAATCAACTTGAGAGGAAGTCTGGAAAACATCCTTCTTCTTATCTCAGCCTCATCCACTGCATTTGCCCAAAAGTCCTCCAGATGAGCTCTGTGCCGGTATTCAACGTTCTGTATCATCCGGATGTTCCTGTAAGGATCGAAATCCTGCCTGCCTGTGTGATATGACAAATGATAAGATTGCAGCTCGTCTCTGCCTCTCGGGCTGCCTGCAAAGAGGGACACACCTCAATGGAATTTCCCATGGTGATAGGGAAATCAAGTCCACCCTTCTTTTTCCTTTTCTGAATCTTATCGTAGGCAATCAATTGCCTAGATACCTCGAGCATTACTATGTGATCAGTGGGGTATCGTGGTAACCGATACAGATACGAAGTGAACCCCTGCAGCCTAATATATGTGAATTTCGGGAATTGGATGAGCCAATACCCATATTCCTCAATCAATGTCTGTGCTTCTTTAGATATTCTCTGCTGCGTCCTCTGCTGAAGTGTCCTCGAAATGTGCATTGTGAATGCATCATTTGCCTGTTTATAGTTGGCAATGTTAGCTAAATGTAGCTGTGTGCAAGCTTCGTGGATTTTGAATTGACCAGGGGCACAGCCGATTGGCTCCTTGTACGAAATCCCTCTGTACTTAGTCATTCTGGCCAACATGTAAATTACATATGAGCTCATGTAGAAAGTCTTCGTCACCTTCAAGCTCCTGAATTGCTCATCGATGTAGTTGCTAATCATCCTAGCCCAATCGACACACTCCTTTCCCTCCAAGATGATCTCGATGAAGTAGAACATCCAAGGTTCGAAAATGTAAGCCTGTGCACTCCCATTTACCCGGCTCAACATCATTATCAAATCACAGTATTCTTGTTTCACGTCCTCGGCAATTATCTGCTTTGGGAGCTTAGTGCAGGGTGGCCTCGGCTTCTGCATCGAAACTCTGTTGATGACTGCAGTGATTCGTTCGAAAGAGGAAGAGTACATCTTATCCGCCCTCTTATTTGTCCTGTATAACATCTCCTCAGCAGTCGGAATCCCAAATGCCTCTCCGATGGCATCCGGTGTGAAGTTGGCGAGCAGTTTACCATCCGGAGAGACAATCGTCCTACGTTCTGGCTTGTAGTGATTGGCGCACTCCATAATTAGCTCCGGACACTGAATTGCTGGCGGAAAACTAGCAGCTGCGTAGATTCCACTTTTCATTATATTATGTGCCGTGACTGATGGTTGATGGCCCCCTAGCCCGAACATCCTCGATTTGAGTGCATTTAGATTAAATGAACCAAGGTTGGTGTCATTTAATCCCGCCAACTTTGAAACTATTGCTGACTTTGGGAGAAATGGCTTAGCGAGCCTTTTAATCATTACCTGCCGGGATGAGCTAGCCTTGCCCGCTTCAGTGTTTGCAGCTCTGCCTGCGGCTCTGCTTGTTCCTGCAACATCCTTTGCTCCGGCCATCTGCAAAATAAAATAGAATAGCAATAAGTTAGGCTGCAGATTTTTTAAATAAAATGAAGTAACCTCCGAGACGGCTGCAAACATGGAGTTAGCTTTTTGAAAATAAAAAATCTCAACATAAATTACTAACTCCAAACCTCGTACTGTATAAAAAACTTCAAGCTTATAAAGAAGCTTTCAACGACTGCACTTCCGACTGGCGAAGAAAATTGCAGCCAACTACCAACTTTCAGCAATGTGGATACTTTCTCAGCACAAAATGAATTTCTGCAACTCAACACTCTGCAGCAACTTCAACAAATAAACCTTCCAGCAACTCCGGAAAACAACTTCAACCTTCAACTTCGAAATTGCAGCAACACACTTTCAGCTTTTCAAAAGAAAGAGTCTCGGCAAATGAAAATTTCTCCAGCACTTCGCACTTTCAGCAACTCAACACTCCGAAATAAAATAAACTCTCAAAGAATTTCTCTCCTCAACCACTTGGAAAATATTTCAATCTCTCAAGAACTTCTTCAGCAACTTCAACTTCGAAACAATGTGAGGAGAAATGAGAGAAGAGATTGTTTAAATAACTCTTCTCGGAGAATCCTGCTAAGTAGTGCTGGGGCTATTTTTAGCACCTTCATCAATTTTCCACTCTCTTCGTTCGGAATCTTCTAATTCAAGCGCAGTAGTGGGCTAGTCGTCAGCCGGTCATTATGGCAGTTGCCATTAATAATGATTCCTTCCTTGTAAAAATTTGAATTCTTCCTCTTAGTCTGCCAGTTAACTCTTGGCGATTTAAACAACTCGCGAGAAAAAAATCACTTGACTTGATTTAAAATTCCATTTTAAAATCTCGCAGTGTTTAAATAAATTCAACTCGAAAAATTTCGTGGGAGTTGTAAATTTATTTCCAACTTTTAAAATGTCTGTCATTTAAATCCTCGATTTCATAAAATTTGCCTTAGACATTTTAAATTCTCTCATTAAAATGTTCAACTCCGGGTGATTAAAAATCACTTGCATGCTCGAAATAATTCATCCTCTGAGATTTAACTTCCGTCAGGAAAATAATCTAGGCAAAACGAATTTCCTCTGAAAATATTAAAATTTCCCTTAGGAAATTAATTTTCAAACTCTGTTAACTCATGGGTGCATTTTAAACGGGTTCATTTGATTTTCACTTGACCCATGGAAAATATTCATCGATATCAAATCTTCCCCTTGAAAAAAATTCGTCGTCCTTCAACTGCCTTTGGAAAATTTTAAAACTCATCAAATCATCCTTCCATGCCAAGGGCGTATTTTTCCCTAGTGAAATGCTATCTCACTTAGAAAAATTTTCTAACATTTTTTTTTCTTGGCGTATTTCCCTTGGTATAATTTTTCTCTGATAAAAAAAAATCTCCATGCCTTAGGAATTAAAATTTAAATCCCTCTCATTTCTTGGGTGCATTTCTTCTTGGTACCTTTTAATTTCCATGTCTTAGAGGATTTTTTTTTAAATCACCCACAAGCTGGGCGCACTTGATATGCTAAGCCTTCACTTTGCCTTAGACGTTTTTCACTTAGAAAATTTTCATGCTTCACCTTTACTTGAGGGCGCGAATAGACATGTCTACTCTCATCTTGCCACTCAGAAAAATTAAAAAAAAAACTCCACTTCAACTTCTTCAAGGGCGCATTTTGAGTGGCAAGCTTTCAATCTATGCCACACTTAGAATATTTTCCAACACTTTCAATATTCTTCCAAGGTGAGGGCGCATTTTGACCTTGAAGCTTTTGTTTTGATGCCTTAGGCGTTTTTTCAACATTTTCAATGTCTTGAAGGTGGGCGCATTTTGACCCATGAGCTTTCACTTTGATGACTTAGAATTTTCTTTGAGGGTCTTCACTTTACCTTGGGCGCAAATACTACCTCAAGCTTTCATTTTATGCCCTAGAAGAATTTCAAAGCTTCCATTATCCTTCTCAAGGTGAGGGCGCATTTCACTAGGTGAGCTCCTATTTTCAATGCCTTAGTAGAATTTCATGTTAACCTCTGCATGGTGGGCGCATTTAGGGGGTGGTACTTTCAAGTGAGGGCGCATTTCTACCCCTCCACTTTCATTTCAATGCCTTAGCCGCTTTTTCACTAGGCAACATCTTCCTTGGGCGCATTTTGATGGGGTAGCTTCAAGATGAGGGCGCATTTCATGAGGTGAGCTTCTATCTTCAATGCCTTAGCCGCTTTTCACTAGGCAACATCTTCCTTGGGCGCATTTTGATGGGGTAGCTTCAAGATGAGGGCGCATTTCATGAGGTGAGCTTTTATTTCGATGCCTTGGGAGTTTTCTAAACTCCCTCACCTCAAGCCAAGGGCGCATTTTCATGGGTGTGCTTTCACTTTCCATGCCTTAGGCAATTTCAATGCCTTCATCACTTTCTTCAAGGTGAGGGCGCATTTAGGGGGGTTAGCTCTCAACTTAACACTTAGAAAAAAAAATTTTGATACCCCTTGAGCTTATGGGCGCATTTTACCCCTCAAGCTTTTGTTTTCACCACTCAGGAAATTTTGACTTGGCCTCACAACCTTGGGCGCATTTTCATATGCCCACTTTTGTTTTTGCCTTAAAAAATTTTGATGCTATCAATCTGTGAGGTGGGCGCATTTTGAAGGGGATACTTTCATTTTCCCACACTTAGAATATTGTCCATGCCTCTGCCTGCCTTTGTTTATGCATTCTATTTTTAGCAAGTTGTGCTATTTTTAGCAAGTCCCTTGATTTTCAACCTCTAAGGCTCCGTTTTGCCTGAAAATTTCATCATATGATCTTCTTCACCTTGTGAACCTGTTTTGCCAGTCCTCTGCCCTGAACTGCTATTTATAGCCACCTGTTATTTATAGTAAGTTTTGACTTTCTGACTTCAGTAGCTCCGTTTTGCCTGAAAGTTGCAACGCTTGATCTTGATAGCTTGAGTGTCACTCTGATGCCAACCTCGGGTGCAGACCTACTATTTATAGCCGTGCCCTGACTTACTAAAAATAGTAAGTTCTCCGATTTCGCTCAAATTTTGCCAGCAGGTACCTTGAAGTGTGCTGACATTGGTGGGTGCTTCGTTTCGGCTATTTTTGGATTTTACCCCTATAAAAGTGGAAACCCTAATTTGACTTGCATGTATCCCGAACGGTCTCCGTTTGTCCTCGTTCCTTTTGCATGTCGTTCTGTCTGCTGAACTGGACTGTTGGGGGCGGTTGCCAGAGTGTACCTGCTAAAAATAGAAACTGCCTGAAAAGTGACTCATCCACTGCCGGATGGTTTTGCATGTCATATTGCCCGCGCGATCTCAAAAAACCCAGAAAAACCCAGAAAACTGGTCTGCATGCATGCACTGGCTAAAAATAGTAAGTCCTTAAACTTTGATCTTCTCCGCTTGCAAGTCACACCGTTGCGAAGCTCTCGAAAAACCCATAAAGAAAAACCCGACATGCGTTGGAAAACACTGCATGCGAACCCTAAAAATAGCCTCCGAAGGCTGACTTCTGAAAGTGGTTGTCTCGGTTTGCATGTTACATCACAGCGAAGGTTTTGGAAAACCCAGAAGGATTCTCCAGACATGCATCTGAAAAGCTCATGTGGAAACCCTGAAAACGGCTCTTGAAGCCTGAACTGCCAAAAATAGCAAGTCGTCTGATCTGGCTCAAAATTTACGTGTAGACAGCTTGATGTCACCCGGATGTAGTGGAACTGACAGAATTCCAAAATCTCAATAAAATAGTCCCAAATTGAAGACTTACTAAAAATAGTAAGTTGTCGGAATACAGTGAAAATTTAGGGGACTCTGCTGGAAGTCTTCTGACTGCTGCACTAAGCTTAGATTTCAATTTTATAACTCAGTTTGACCTTTAATAAGCCTGAAGGATGAAAACCCTAATTACACAGACTTAACCAATACTTTAACTTGGGTCAAACGACAGGACATCCCCGGAAGGACCAGAGACCAGAGAGAGAGCGAACCAAAGCCAAAAGACCAGAATGGAGCAAAATTTAGGGGGTCCCCATCTTGATGGGGTGATGTGTGAAAAAGGTCACAACAGGCTCCCTCGTCATTTCTCGTGCATTCACATTTCTCTTGCTACGGGGGTTTGGCATTCTGGTCGGTTTGGGCAAACTAATTGTCGTGCTTCATATGTGGGAATTACCTTTGTCGCAACACACCTTCCTCTCTTTTTGCTAGTCTCAAATCTTCAACCTGTAACCGCAGTTGCTGAATTGATCTCCTTTATCTCTCTCTTGCTCTCCTCTCCTAAGCGGCATCCTTAGCTAATCGCTTTCTGCAATTACATTTCAATCGAGCTGAACAGTGGGAGCTTGGTTATTATATTCGATTCTTCCTTTCGGTGGTATTCTTTTAATTTTGTGTTAGCCGCCACAAAACTCTCTCAGGTCAAAAGGCTCCAATGGCAGCATAATTTTGTCTAGATCAATTGAAGAGAAGACTTTGGGGACTTCTACGACTTGCAGAACTTCCAACACAGGCATGTATAAGAGAAATTATTGTTATGCATCATTGATTCACTAATCGTCCTGAGAACTTTATGTTTCAAAGGGAATTTTCCATGAACTTCCTCGTCTTTCATAAGTATATTGAAACGGGTCTTTTTCTATCTTTTTGAAATTGACCAATGGAAGACTCCTTCCAACTAGAACCTGAACAGATTTTAGATTTTGGCTTTCAAATTGCTCTTCTTTAATTTTGGTATTTGAATGTTGGTTCAGGCCTTCTTTATAATGACTCTATGGTTAAATTCATCTTGTCCTAGCCGAGGTTTTCTTTGCTCTCTATTATTATATTAACCAAGTTGAAATCGTACCTATATTCTTTTCTAATCTGAGTCCATTATATTTGAGGAGACCATCAAGGATGACAAGTCTTTTTCCATATCTATTTATTTTGTAAAATTAAAAATAAGTAGATTATTCTTAAAGAAGTGAAAGACAATGAGCCAAATCTCTCTCTTTATGTATAATATAGTAAAATGACTCAACCTTAAAATTAAGAGGAAAGATCTTGAACCAAGTCATTGAAATATAAACCTTGAGTCGAGTATTATCATGACGAGCGAGGGTGAGAGTGTTGACGGCACAGGAGTGTCTGTTAAATATTAAATCCTTGGCCAAGGTACGATGCTAGATTCGGCATTTGTCAGCTATCAAGTACCAGATATACCACTGATCAGAGTGACCTTTCTAGTTGGGAGGTACACTTAGTAAGGTTCGATCAGGAGGTATAGGTCCTTGACACCGAGCTCAGAGGCATGATGATAAAGTGATCCTTGTTAACTACCCTCGTGAAGAGCAGATTCCTTCAGTTGAAGGAACATGGGAGACCAGTAGGTCTTCGGATGGGCGGTAAAGCCCCTAATGATATCTCCTTTTCCTTGATGACAATGTCAAGATCAAATGCTTCAGCTTCTTATCTGTAAACTCTTGAAACCCTTCTCTCTCCTGTAATATTTGAAAAGTTACTTAGTTTAAAGATTGATCAGATGTAATTTTATTTGTAAGCTTTGAAAAGTTAGTTAATGTTCGTTTACATTTCTGTTATTGGAAATCAATGGATGTTTCTTTTCCGTTATTTCAGTTAGACGTTTCTTTTCAACTGAACTGAAATTTGAGGTTAGTTGGTTGGTTAACCTTATATTAGCGGTAGTGTAATACCCCTCTGTTTTGCTTCTCATTTCATGTTGTTTTATGCTTTGCTTGGGTTACAGCTACTTTGATACTGGACACATTTTTATTATGATGTTTTGATCGCTACTCTTGAGCGACAACTATTATTGTGTGATGTGATTATCTGATTTTATTTCACATGCTTTAATGAATTAATGATGTCAGTAGAATTATCATGAGATTATTTATGTGAGTATTGTTTATGACGTTAGTGTCAGTCTTTGATGAGTGTATTGGTGAAGAAGACGGATTCGCATCACTTGCTTGCGAGCGCCCTGCGAATCCGAGATTTCTTCTTCACGGTGTGAATTATATGCTGGATATATTATGTTGTTTACTTGATTTCAGGTTGCAGGTACATGACATCGACTCCACCTGGTTTCACAGGTTTGAGCGTGTCGATCCAACGGTTAAGTTGAACGGGAGATAGTAGTTTGGTAACATGTGTCAGGCCTACACCCTAGCCTTAGTGTGTCGTCAGTTCTGATTACTGAGTCATGTTGTATCTTATTTGATGTTAAGTAATGTTTTGAAAAGTGTTGTCTTATTAAATAGTTCTTTAGAAAATTGCATTGGCTGGAAGAAATGTTTATTTTTATATTATATTAATGTTATGCTTATTGGTTATATTTAAAATGATTATTGAAATTAAACTTAAATTATTTATTTAATTAAATTTAAATCTCAAGGGATTAAATTTAATTATTAAATAATTGTAAGTAAGTTAATTAAAGTTAAAATTATTTATTTAATTAAATTTAAATCTGAAGGGATTGGATTTAGTTATTAAATAATTTAATAATAATTAAGTAAGTATATTTGATTGATATATTAAATTAAATCAAAAGGGGAATTATAAGAAATTGAAATTTTACTTTAAAGTCAAAATTAGGGCCTTCCAAAAAGGGGAAATGAAATTAACTTTTAAATTCAATTTCTTGCATTGAATATGCATTAGGGTTGCATTAGGTTATTTTGGAATTTTGAGGAAATGATGTTTTATAAGATAAGGGCAGAAAAATTTGGGGATTCTTCTTCCTTCTTTTTTTTCACAGGCAGGAAATTTTTGGAGAGAGTTTGCACATGAAAGTTTTTGGAAGTATTTTCTGTTTGTAGAATTAAATTGAAAGGAGAGAAAATTTTGTGAAGAAGGTGGAGCTATTGGATCAAAGCTAGCTGGAAATTCATTGCATTGTTGAAAAAGAATTGTGAAGATTTTAAGGGAAGCTCTGCATCAAGAATCTTGGCTATTTCCTGTGGCTTCAAATAACCAGGTTTTCTTTTATTACTTTGATTTATTGTTCCTAGTTTAATCTATTTTCTAAATGATAAGAAATTGCAAATGAGTGATTTATTTGAAACCCTAGGTTAAACTTCAACATTTTGGTATTCAGATTTGTTTTTCAAAATGCAAACCTTTTTA
The DNA here is from genome assembly GCA_007115665.2 of Sequoiadendron giganteum. Classification (NCBI taxonomy): domain Eukaryota; kingdom Viridiplantae; phylum Streptophyta; class Pinopsida; order Cupressales; family Cupressaceae; genus Sequoiadendron; species Sequoiadendron giganteum. Next base: position 564,984,133 of record CM021102.1, on the reverse strand, counting down.
GAAAATTTTGTTGAAAAAACTCAAAAACAATGTATTGCTTTTCCTTTGTATAAATTTTTTGAAAACATGGAAGAATGGCTTCTTTTGGTATTTAGTTTTTAAATCTCTTGAACTTGAGATGTCTATTGTTGTCAATTTTATTACTGGTTTTAAATTTATTTCTTCGATTTCACCAGTAAATGTAATTCTGAAAAAAAATATATGTATGTAAATATACATTACATATATCATATTTTAAATATGATACATATAATCTATATTTACATATATATATAATTTTGATTTATTGTGTTGTTAATATTTGTTAATGTCGTCGTACGGCGAATGTACGAAATTCGTACTGCGTATGAAATTGTTCTTTTGAAAATTTTGTTTGTAAAAAAATATTTTATGTGTGGGGGGGGGTTCGGCCCCCCACTGTTTTTGTTTGTTATTGGGTACACAGTACCCACTGGGCAGTGCGCCCACCACATGGGGGGACGCACTGTCCCGTGGGGACTGCGGCCCCCTTTCCTTAATGCTGTCGGCCGTTGTACTTAGAGTACAGTCGGCGCAGGCTTTGGCAGTGGCTGCGGACTGTGCGCGGAGGTACCGGCGGTACCGTCCGGCCTGCGCTTGTTTTTAGTTTTTTTTTATTCTTTTAAATTTTATTTTTTTTGTTTATTTTAAATTTCGTTTTTTTTTAATTTTTATTTCATTTTTATTTTGTTTTTTATTTTATATATAATATTTAAGTTATATATATATTATATGTATTTTTTTAATATTATATATAAATATATATATAATATTTAATATATATATTATGTATGTAATTAATATTATATATTATTATATTTAACTTTATTTAAAGTTTGCTTTGTATAGTTTGATTTGTTGGATTAAAATGGGAATATGGGTTGTATTTTAATAGTGCATAATAATATTTAATATAAGGTGTTTTCTCTTGTAAAAATTCATATTTAATACCTTGTTAAACATAGGAATATGCAACGACTTAGACAGCTAATTATAGTTGAATTTATTATTGCTCATGATTTGATTAAGTTGCGGAGATTATGTATTTAATGAAAAATTTATTGTTCAATGTAAATTCTAGAATGGTATTATTCTATTTCCTATGAGAAACATCAGTTAGGGACATGGTTTTAGGATAACCAAATATAGTATTTTTCATTGCCAATGTATGAGTTCATTGATGTATCTTTTAATGATTATTTTGTGAATGAGTGTTGAGTTTTGGATTGTAAAGTCTTCCAGTAAATGTGGGTCATTCCCTTGTTAAGTTATTGTTTTGGATTTTCCCTTGGGTAGTGTTACAAGTGTTTAGTTTCCTCCTAGTGTTGGAGTGGATTTCTTTGTGGTTGCCTCCTAGGATAGGAGAAAGCATGTTGGTTCAGTTCTGTAACACTTGAGTAACCCTTGGAGGTAGATTGTGTAGTGTGTTATCCAATTAGAAGAGTGGCTTTTGTTAGGGGCCGGAGCCCAAAGAGGTAAACCGGGTAACCTTCAAAAGTATTTTTAATAAGTGATAACTAAAATAATGTACTTAGAGGATTAGGATGTAGTTCTCATTAACCAAGATAAATTAACCTCACTCACAGACACAAGGGTTTGTTTGGACTTGGGGTGAGTGAGAAGGCCTGGAATGGAAAGATCACTATCTCGTCCCTATGAGAGGTAGTTGATTCCGCTTGAGTTAGTATGAGTGTCGGGATTCGGTTGAGGTCACCAGGATTTCCGGAGCCTATGAAGAATGCCCAGAGGATATCTCATGACAAACCTTGCGATGACACTCTATCTAGGATAACACTGTGTTATGTTGTGCGTATGGTTCTTTAGCACACTTGATTATATTATGTCTGGAAGCAATGTAACCATGATTAGAGTTAGACTTTTATTGTGCATATGTGTGGTTGAGTCAGTTTGTATCAGTATGAGTCTACCTTTGGTTTGAGGTAGTAGGTTTCTCGTCCATGTTACTTTGTTACTATCTCCTAGCATGGGGGGTGGGCCTGCGGGTACCACATGGTTGGGTGGAACATGCACCAAAACCGTTGGGTCCCCTTGATCTTCAGTACTTGGTGGCAAGACATCTAGATGGTCAGCTCGCAGTTCTTACTTTTAATTCTTGTACTTTGTATTTCAAATTGTAATGATATTGATTTACCCCTCTTGTGTTATGAGGTGGACCTTGTAATGATCATACTTATGTATTTTGACTCATTCCGGGAATGAGGATTGTAATAGATTTATGTAATAGAATTATGTAATGGATGCTTCATTTATATCTCGTATCTTTTTATGTTGTTGAATGTTATTACTTGAGTCATTTATTTTCAATGTAATTTAGATGTTGTATGTTAATGGGGATTTAAGTAATCTCAGTTATGTAACCCTAGGGGACGTTGTCAATTATAGTTGAACATGTGGGTTTAATTCACTTCTTTTAAAAAAAAAATTAGTACGCTTGTTTAGTGAATTGAAACTTCCTCTAGGGTTGCGTGGCGGGGCATTACAGGTAGGATAGTTAGAGTGTTACAGTATTGTATTTGCTTAGACAAAATATTAATGGACATTTAATGATCATATACAGCTAGATTCATGATGACAAATTCAAAAACTATGCCATTAAAAACTATGGCTTTCAATTTGTGTGCTTGTGTCTTATTTTTCAACTATGCCATTAAAAACCTTAGTTTTTTTTTGTTTATAATAACTAGGGTAGGGAATCTAAAACCAAAATCAAATGACATTTATCACCAGATTCAAATAGCTATACAGCCCATTTGAATCTCAATAAAAAGTGTATTATCACACTTAAAATGAAATAAACTCAAATCTTAAGAGTAAGACACACATGAAAACTGACCTAAACAATCTCTACAAAAATGTTTTTGATCTCAAAGAGTCAAAGCAATTAAAGATTTCCTTAGTTACATACGAGAAGTTAACAATGTTGTGGAAGGTGCTAAATCAATGTTCAATGTGTATTATAGTAGACTAAATTAAAATGCTTCTGCAGATTAGGTCATAATGCCATGTCTGAAAGACTTTGCATGGACACATTGCACATTAGTCTTGGATGCAACTAAGGTTAAATGCAATTGGTATCTGAATGACATCAACGGTGGCATTTATCGCTTCAAATGGCATCTGGCAAAGGAGGTAGGAAATTACACCGTGTTTGTACAAAATGCCATGTGGATGTCACGTATTAGGCAAAACAAGCTCTTCAAGCGATTTTTGAGGGTAAGGCTAAAAAGGCAAGAATCGAGATTGAAATAGACTCTAATTCTATAGAAGATAGGAGGAATCGTTTGGATAGGGAAGATGGTGCACATGTGTTTTCCATGGAATCTAGGTCAACACCTTCTACAACACATGGCCCAAACACAGGTGGAGGAAACATTAATTATTTATTCGCACCTTGTACTACACCAAGATCACAGACTGCTTTGAAGAGTATAGGATGGAGGAAGAATTTCCATGAACAAGCAAAGAAGGCAATAGCAAATTTCTTGTACTACTCTAGCTTGCCATTCCATGTTGTTAGGTCTCCATATTGGCAAGGTATGGTGAATGCCATTGCAATTGTAGGTCTTGGGTTTCAATCCACATCATATGAGACATTGAGGGTTGGTATGATGAATGATGCAGTACAGGATGTTAAGGATGTCGTTAGTGAGCATCGACTAGAGTGGGAAAAGACTAATTGCATCATAATGTTGAATGGATGGACAAATAGAAGGAATTGAACGCTCATTAACTTCCTTGTCTCTTGTGATATTGGCACAATATTTTTTAATTATGTGGATGCATCAAACACAATCAAATCTAGAGTTGCATTGTTCGAGATGTATGACTCGGTGGTCAAAGATGTAGGGCTAGAAAATGTGGTTCAATTTATTACAAATAATGCCGTTACTTGTCTTGTTGTTGGGAGACTCCTGACAGACAAATACCCCTCCATATTTTTTGCTCCATGTCCAGCACATTGCCTTGATCTAACCCTAGAGGACATTGGAAAACTTGAATGAGTTAAGGAGGTATTGCAAAAGGCTCGCAAAGTTGCCAAAATTATCTATAATCACACAAGGGTTTTGTGTATGATGCGCTCTTTCACAAAGGACAAGGAGTTAGTTCAACCAGGGGTGACAAAATTTGCAACACATTTCCTTGCAGTACAAACTATTTGCCAACAAAAAATGAATTTGAAATGAATGTTTGTTTCAAACAAGTGGATGGAGTCTAGCTTCACAAATCAAGTAGATGGCATAGCAATGGCAAAGTACATTTATTCCAATAGTTTTTGGGGTGCAACTGAACAAGTTGTAGAATTTCCAGAGCCTCTTGTAAAAGTCTTGAGACTAGTGGATGGGGATAAATCTCCCGTGGGATATTTGTATGAGGCCATGGATAGGGCCAAGGAGATGATGAGGGGTAGGATGGAGAATAACAGGGACATGTATATGCCATTATGGGACATAATTGATAGAAGATGGGATTGAAAGATGCATTCTCCTCTCCATATTGTAGGATACTATCGTAATCCAAGGTTGTTCTATAACTCTTCATTCAAACATGATGATGGTGAGGTCACACAGGGCTTGTTCATACGCATGGAAAAAATGTTTGCTACCACAAAACAATTGCAAGCAGCTATGGCAAAGTTACCAATGTACAAGCAAGGGGTTTTCTCTCATCTAAGGTTGTCGTGGAAGGCAAGTAGAGTCTATAAAATTTTGACAGTCTCTCTATTTTGTGGATGTGATATCATTAAATCTGTTAAGATTTTAAGATATTCGTACATGATATCAACTCTATAATGTGTTTTTCAATGCAATGGTGGGATTTTTTTGGTCACGAAACCAAAAATCTTAGGCGGATGGCGAGACACATTATGAGCCAGCCATGCAGTTCATTTGCTTGTGAGCATACTTGGAGTGTTTTTGAACACATACATTCCAAGAAACGCAACTACCTAACACAACAACAAATGAATGACTTGGTGTTTGTTCACCACAACCTCAACTTGAAGCTAAAGAAAGCTCAAGGTTAGACTTTTAATATACTTGCAATCATAGTTGTAATTGTATTCATTATATTTTTCAATTGTAAGGTCAAGACTTATTTCTACATAGACAAAATCGGGTACTATTGTGGATGACAAACCAATTGACCTTGATGAGATTGATCCAAAGTCTAAGTGAATTGCTAGTGATGATGATTTTCTTGAGCCTGATGATTTTGAGATTCTAATGCAAGCCAACTTGGATACTCATGAGATCGAATGACTTAGGAGAGGCTCTGACCCAAGAGCTTCATCATCAGGACCTGCAGCCCTCTAGCATAGCTCTATTTGTAGTAGCAATAGTCATTGGCTACATTTGATTTTTTGGAACTTTGTATTTAGTTTACAAGTTGACTTTGCACAAACTATATTGTAATTGAAATTTTGTCAATTTGTCAGCATCTAGTTATTATTTATGCATTGTGAAGTTTGCTTTGTGCAATGCAATGCAATGAGCGATATGAATATAAACAAAAAAAATCTATTTTCTACAATTCATGTGTTAAACTCTCTATTTTAAACTCTCTATTTTATTTGCTCTTTATATCTCTATGCTATGGAAATGCCTTTAAAATTCCAAAACAAGTAGTTTTTGTCTCTTTTTCTAGAATTTTTTATGTTTTTTTTTTAAATCCAATTTTTCCCCATTTTTTCAAAAAATCTTATTATTTTGGTTTGCCGATTTTTTCCCCAAAAGATTTTTGCTGCTATGGTTGCAACAATGTATCTTACATAACACAAGAAGCTTCATGGTTCTCCTCAAAGCTAGAGCACAAGGGATTCCTTCTCTCATTTCTATTCAACAAAAGCTCACTCTCGCCATGCAAAAGAAACCATACCTTAACTATCATTTGTATTAAACAAACTCTCACACATGTTTATATCCCAAGCTACATACTTGCAAAGTTCACTATATTCCTCAACAGCTGACCTCTATCAAACATGGATATTCTTCATCTATAATCCACTCTCATGTACAAGAAGTCCTTGTACATCCCTTAATGAGACGTAACAAGCTCACACAAGCCCCTCCCAAGTGTTTGAGTACATGGATAACTCATACATCCCTTGGCATTCACAAGCACCCATACGAGGTTCTACACCAATCTTTTAGGAACAATGATATACTCTTGAACAATGCAAAAACTTGTCTCTCATGCTTAAAATTTCATATAATCCATGATCCACCCAAAATAAGTGCAAAAAACTAGGAAAAAGCATTATAGCACAATCAATTGAATTCACGGCTCAACAATAGTACCTTGACAATCTACTACAGCAAAAAGGGGATGTCTTTGCAAACCCCAAAAGTGTCCAAACACATTGCCCTTTCTTAGCGCTAGAGCACAAGGAAACCACATACATTGCTCAGCATTAGTAATAAAGTCTACTTTTACATATATTTAGTCCATCGCATCTCTTAAGGAGTCAATGGATACACACACACTCCCTCACTCAATGTTAGAATACAGCAATACAAAATACAACCCTTAAAACTCACAAGAATCCATATAAGATTCTACAGCAAGCTACTACGAGCAATGGTGCACCATTGGACAACACCATACTCTATTTTCACTATTGGGGGATGCAAGCGCCACACAACTGCATGACAATGAAAGATAATAGTGTCTAGATGACACCAAAGAACAAACATACATTTATAAATCTCTTCTAAAGGATGCAACATAAATCTTACATTCCTTCTCAAGGACTGGATTCATCGACATGAACATGCCACTGGTCTCTCTACTCTTTGCCTCATCATGTTCACCTTTGCTCAATGAAAACACACAGAAGTTCCAGGGTTTTTTGTTGTTTCCAAAATAAGAGCAATGGGAACTTGCTTTTCAAGAAAGGGAAAATTATCCAAGCATAGCAGGCGAGACCCAAGACAACTTTCATGCAGTGATATTCTTGTCATTATTCAAATGCCACAACACTTGAATAAAAACTCTTCAATAGGAAGGTTGTTCGTATCACACCATTCATAGCACAAGCAAGCTCGAAGTTCGCATCTTGCAATACAAGCACCCTTGCATCTTGAGAAGTTCACATTCTCTACATTGTAGATTCACAACTCACAACTCTATGGCTAGAAAACTTTGCACCTTCTAGAACTATCTCTATAAATTCACACCTTCCCAAGGCATATCCATACCTCTCTACCACCAGAGGATCAGGTTTACACCTCCCCAAAGCATATTTGCACCTCATGAAGTTGAATTAGTACCTTACACAGCATTCAGTCGATGCATTGCATAACAATACTGCATAATACCACAAACTTTGCAGCTTGCATAATATAGCAAAACCCTTCATAATAGACATCATTTGATCAGGCCCAACATCCACTACCCTAGGAAACACCGGAGTCTACATCTGCATAGCAAAACAAAACTTTGTGTCCCAGATCAGCCAACAGCCAAGGAAGGAATACTTATTTTAACCATCTGCTGCTTGAGACCATTGGAATATATTTCATTCTCATTTCCTCAGTTAGATGATCATCATCAAAAAGAGATACTTGTTGGCTATACAAAACTCTTTGTATACATACTAAATACTACACAATCCTTCTCAGGTTTTGGCCAGCAAGATAAAAACAGCCTTGAATTCTAACTGCAGCATGACTTTTAATATTCTAACATAACATAGCCTATTCAAGATGAAGAGAACAGATTCATTTGTTATATCTTGTCTCTATTAAATGCGTAAAGGTGACTCCACATATGTTTATTTCATCTCCATTGCATGTTCAATATAATCCACAGATTTATTAGGCTAGGTCCATCTATTAATTAATCTGCAGAATGTCCTCTGTGCATCTCTCGAGCTCAGCACAGATCAGCATTCACCTTGAGAAAGGCTAGCTCGTCCTGAAGTTGAAAATACAGTCCATTAATGTAACAAGCTGCTACTTTTTCTTCATCTTCTTATAAATTAGTTCTGATTTGTAGTCTCAAATTGCTCAGTAGGTGCTCATATTGATTACTCTGTCTTAAATTTTGGAACTCCTTAAATATTTTATGTTGATTATCAGAAGGAAAAAGTTAAATCCTGCTTCTTAAATTGTTCAGCATCTTGGGCAATAATCTGAATTTTTTTCATTGCCTTATCTTCTCCAAGTACCATTCGAATTCTCCCGTCATAGAGCAGCATGAGACTTCATCCTGGAGGCTGCAAGCTTTACCCTTTGGGGTCATATTTATCAATGCCCTCCATCTCAAAACACCTTTCTAACTCTTGATTCCTCAAACACAGTCTATGAATGTATCTGGGTTTGGTTTCACCTCTGAAATTTGAAACCTCAAATTTCACACCAATTTTTTTCTTAGAAATGGCTTCAATAAGCCTGTCTAAAGGGTATATTGTTCCAACTTAAACCCCTTGAATTTTAAATTCATCTTCTGAGTCCTCATGCCTCAATCGGCCTTCAAGTGCCTCTTATCTAATGGGCACCTCTCCTATGCCCTGGGTTCTGTTGACGTGCCTTTTGTGACAGCGCCAGCACAGAATAAAGTTGCCCAACGGTCACTCTATTCTCTCTTGATCAAAGTGTCCCACATGCTAAGATTGCTTGAAAGTTCATGTGTTCGACTCCAAGGTTCCTTTTATCGCGAATAGACTCAGTTGGTTGATGTGTTTTGCTGGTTATTTCAAGGGGACTTACGTAGTTGTTCAACTCCGTGAAGCAATTAGGACATGAATGATTTGGCGATATTGTTATGGTATCTAAACTGACTCGGAAAATGCAGAATTAAAAGGGGATAGGGATAGGGATTCTACAGATCTACTTAAAGGCAGAGGACTAAAGATCACTCTAAACAATCTTCAAACCAAACTTTGCTTTGTCTCCTTTCGAACGACTCCGACAAAGTTGGTGCAATCTTCAAAGGATGAGAAAATGTTCAAACTATGACACAACACGTTCATACCGTCAACACGACGCATACAAACACATGAACCATAATCGAAGTTAAGTGCTGATACTCCAGTTGACCACGCAAGGCGAACTTACCATCAGCAAGTCCGCTAGTGGTATGGACGAGAAGACTTGCTCAAATCACAACGCCACACTCCACAGCTAACAACTACTTGCATGAAATAAAATCTATTTTACTCTATCTACCTTGAATTGGAAAGACGAACAAGCCTTGCTAGCTACTCACAATAGAAGATAGAACCACCAAACAATGATAAATCTTTATATTATGAGAGTGTTCACAACAACTTCTTACAAAGTCCTCAATGGGAAAACTTCCTTTCCTCCTCAATCTAAGCTAACTTCTAAGCTCTACTCTCTAACTTCTATCTCCAATACTCTCTAGCTCTGATCTATCTCTGATTCTAATTCTGATAATTACAAATGAGGGGGGATGCCCCTTTTATAATAAGTCCAATTCAGTGGACGGTTCAGATCAAATTACAATGAAGGGCTCAGATCGAGCCACCTATGCCCTGATTAGGGTTTCTGCCCTAAAAACCGCCATAGAGAGGAGTGGGCAATGAATGCACAGAATATTCTCCACTCCCCTGCAGGAATCATAATGAGCAATTAATGCCCACTACCATCATCAGAAGATCCTCATCAGCGGCGTTCCAAGCGACGCGCCTTCTCAGGACCCAGCAAAGAAACTCACGATCAGGGCCATCTTTGCTTCAACCTCCTGTGTAGAGATTGGTGGAATATGGTTGAGCTGGAACTCCAAGACTGCTACCGTCTGCCCGTGTCTGATGCAGGATTTCTTCCATGTCACTAAGGCGTCCTGGGTATGCTGAATTATACTAGAGAACGTGGAGACATTCTCAAAGTCATCCAGGACAAGTGACTTCGCAGCTGAGAAGAATGGAGGCAGTCTACCTTCAAACCATCAGCAGTTATCTCCTCTGGGACCAACTTTCTAGCAAATATGGCTTCTAATGTATTGAGGACTCCCCCCAAGATGTTGCCCATTGCCTTCTTCACTTTAGCTGAATCTGCCCTTGCTGCGTCGTGAAATCCACGGCCTGTGACCACCGAGGAGTACCAACTGGTGAAATCGTACCTATCACCTCTCTGAATTACACCTCCATCCACTAAGGTTTCTAGAGGTACATGCATCAAAGCCCCCAAACGAAGTACAGTCTTCGTTTGATAGATGCGAGTATCACCCCAGGCCTGATCTACTATATCCATCGTGCCAAAATATTTGAGGCCTGTCGATAAGCATCGGCAAGGTCCTCCATGAATTTCCCTATCTCGGTATGAACACGGCTAACCCACTTGTCTGCCTCCGTTTCCATTTTCTTCAAATCCTCTAAGGCAACAACTGACTCCTTCGAAAGCTCTGATGGACGTTCCACTACTGGGTTTGCTAGTTCACCTGGATGTGCTAGATTCTGCATGTATCCTATCAAGGTTTTGTGCTCCTTCTTCAATTTCTTATACTTCCCCTCCGTGCGGAGCAACTGATCCTTCAATGCCCGATAGGAGTTATCGAACTCCTCGATAACTTGGGCTCCCGTAGGACGACCCAACTCTACTGTGGTGATCACATAATTTTCAGGCCTCTCCTCGGTTCGATCACAATCTTCCCTCGGAATAGCCACCTGAAGCGTGCGAGAGCCTGACTCGTCGGTCGAGATCTTTGAAAACTTTCGGGCCCTTTTCTTCTCTGGTGGCGCACTGATCCTCCTGAGGAACTCTTCCATCTCAATGGCCGGATCCGTGTCATCCTCGGGTTCTCTCCTCATTCTGTCGGAAAGCCAATCAGGCACTGTCTGCTGTGGATTACAAATGACAAGGGGCTGTTCTTCTGTTGCCTCCATCTCGTGCACTTCCTCTCTTCTTGCACTGGTTTGCTCAGGCTCATCCTCCTCTATAAGCTGGGTATCTCCCGACCCTTGGGTCCCTTGTTCTGTGTTTTCCTCTTCTTCCAAAGCCGTGTCCAACATCTGCTGAAAATGGGTGTCGGCCATTGTTTCCTCTTCCTCCTCCTGTTGGCCGCCCCTGGATAGACTGACACTAGCTGATTCCCGGGCGTTGGGCTGATCTACCTCCTCAAGTCCCCGCTCTTCCTCTAATCCTGCCCTCTGATCGGCAAATAATGAAACCACTCTTAAACTCGAAGATTGAGTTTGTGAGTGCACGGGTGATGCTTGTTCTATCCTCAACGGTATCGGCTGGGTTGGCACTTCCACTTGTGCCCTCGATGTCTGAGCAATTTGTTTCCCTCTTTTTACCGATAACGGCCTTGGGTCACCCATCAAGCTGTAAGTAAGGGCGATCGACTTGCTCTTAAGTCTGCATACATGTCTGTCGACCCAAGTCCTGGTAAAAGTCATCACCGGGATAGAAAGAGTGTCCAAGTCCATGATCTCTGGCTCGGACCAATCAGGTGGTGGGACAGGAGTATCCCTAACTGACCCATAGTCGGGTTGCATGGCGTTGACATCCTCCTCCACCTGGTCGGGAACTGGAATAATCTCACATTCTCTAATCAACTTGAGAGGAAGTCTGGAAAACATCCTTCTTCTTATCTCAGCCTCATCCACTGCATTTGCCCAGAAGTCCTCCAGATGAGCTCTGTGCCGGTATTCAACGTTCTGTACCATCCGGATGTTCCCGTAAGGATCGAAATCCTGCCTGGCTGTGTGATATGACAAATGATAAGATTGCAGCTCATCCTCTGCCTCTCGGGCTGCCTGCAAAGAGGGACACACCTCAATGGAATTTCCCATGGTGATAGGGAAATCAAGCCCACCCTTCTTTTTCCTTTTCTGAATCTTATCGTAGGCAATCAATTGCCTAGATACCTCAAGCATTACTATGTGATCGGTGGGGTATCGTGGTAACCGATACGGATACGAAGTGAACCCTTGCAGCCTAATATATGTGAATTTCGGGAATTGGATGAGCCAATACCCATATTCCTCAATCAATGTCTGTGCTTCTTTAGATATTCTCTGCTGCGTTCTCTGTTGAGCGTCCTCGCGATGTGTACATTATGTAGAATGCATCATTTGCGGTTATAGTTAGCAGTAGCCAAATGTAGCTGTGTGCAGGCTTCATGAATTTTGAATTGACCAGGGGCACAGCCGATTGGCTCTTTGTACGAAATCCCTCTGTACTTAGTCATTCTGGCCAACATGTAAATCACATATGAGCTCATGTAGAAAGTCTTCGTCACCTTCAAACTCCTGAATTGCTCATCGATGTGGTTGCTAATCATCCTAGCCCAATCGACACACTCTTTTCCTTCCAAGATGATCTCGATGAAGTAGAACATCCAAGGCTCGAAAATGTAAGCCTGTGCACTCCCATTCACCCGGCTCAGCATCATTATCAAATCACAGTATTCTTGTTTCACGTCCTCGGCAATTATCTGCTTTGGGAGCTTAGTGCGGGGTGGCCTCGGCTTCTGCATCCAAACTCTGTTGATGACTGCAGTGACTCTTTCGAAAGAGGAAGAGTACATCTTGTCTGCTCTCTTATTTGTTCTGTATAACATCTCCTCAGCAGTTGGAATCCCAAATGCCTCTCCGATGGCATCCGGTGTGAAGTTGGCGAGCAGTTTACCATCCGGAGAGACAATCGTCCTACGTTCCGGCTTGTAGTGATTGGCGCACTCCATAATTAGCTCCGGACACTGAATTGTGGCGGAAAACTAGCAGCTGCGTAGATTCCACTCTTCATTATATTATGTGCCGTGACGGATGGTTGATGGCCCCCTAGCCCGAACATCCTCGATTTGAGTGCATTCAGATTAAATGAACCAAGGTTGGTGTCATTTAATCCTGCCAACTTTGAAACTATTGCTGACTTTGGGAGAAATGGCTTAGCGAGCCTCTTAATCATTGCCTGCCGGGATGAGCCAGCCTTGCCTGCTTCAGTGTTTGCAGCTCTGCCTGCGGCTCTGCTTGTTCCTGCAACATCCTTTGCGCCAGCCATCTGTAAAAATAAAATAGAAGAATAAGCTAGGCTGCAGATTAATAAAATAAAACAATTCCCGAGATGGCTGCGAATACGGAGTTAGCTTTGAAAATAAAATTCCTCAGCATAAATTTCTAACTCCAAACCTCGTACTGTATAAAAATCTCTGAGTTTAGAGACAACTCTCAGCAACTGCACTTCTGACTGGTGAAGAAAAAACGCAGCAAGCTAATAACTTTCAGCAATGTAGCTAATTTCTCCAGCACAAATTGTTCGAACCTTGACTTCACTTTGTCAACTTCAGCAGTTAGAGGAATAAAGAGTTGCCAGCAATATGAAATTTCAACTTCCTCAACTTCTCAACGTTTAAACTTCGCAGCAACTCCACTTTCAGCTCTTTGAGAATTAAATTCTCCAGCAACTCCGGAAAATAACTTCAACCTTCAACTTCGAAGTCGCAGCAACACACTTTCAGCTTTTCGAAAGAAAGAGTCTCGGCAAATGAAATTTTCTCCAGCACTTCGTACTTTCAGCAACTCAACACTCCGAAATAAAATAAACTCTCACAGAATTTCTCTCCTCAACCACTTGGAAAATATTTCAATCTCTCCAGAACTTCTTCAGCAACTTCAACTTCGAAATAATGTGAGGAGAAATGAGAGAAGAGATTGTTTAAATAACTCTTCTCGGAGAATCCTGCTAAGTAGTGCTGGGGCTATTTTTAGCACCTTCATCAATTTCCCACTATCTTCGTTCGGAATCTTCTAATTCAAGCGCAGTAGTGGGCTAGTCGTCAGCCGGTTATTATGGCAGTTGCCATTAATAATGATTCCTTCCTTGTAAAAAATTCGAATTTTCCTCTTAATCTGCCAGTTAACTCTTGGCGATTTAAACAACTCGCGAGAAAAACAATCACTTGACTTGATTTAAAATTCCATTTTAAAATCTCGCAGTGTTTAAATAAATTCAACTCGAAAAAATTCGTGGGAGTTGCAAATTTATTTCCAACTTTTAAAATGTCTGTCATTTAAATCCTCGATTTCATAAAATTTGCCTTAGACATTTTAAATTCTCTCATTAAAACGTTCAACTCCGGGCGATTAAAAATTGTTTGCGTGCTCGAAATAATTCGTCCTTTGAGATTTAACTTCTGTCAGGAAAATAATCTAGGCAAAACGAATTTCTTCTGAAAATATTAAAATTTCCCTTAGGAAATTAATTTTCAAACTCTGTTAACTCATGGGTGCATTTTAAACGGGTTCATTTGATTTTCACTTGACCCATGGAAAATATTCGTCGATATCAAATTTTCCCCTTGAAAAAAGATTCGTTAACTTTCAACTGCTTTCGGAGAATTTTAAAACTCATCAAATCATCCTTCCTTGCCAAGGGCGTATTTTTCCCTAGTGAAGTGTTATATCACTTAGAAAAAATTTCTAGCACTTTCTCTACCACAGGCGTATACATTTTGATGAAATATTTAATTCAAAAAAAAAAAAAAAAATTCCTTCACTTTACACCTCTGGCGCACTTTCATGTGTCTACTTTTATTTGTTGCCTTAGGAAATTTTCTCCAGCAACCTTGGCGTATTTTACTCATGCAAGCCTTGATTTCTCACTTAGAAAATTCTCAAACAGTTAGAATATCCTTGGGCGCATATGGGGTCTTGAACTTTCATTTTCTTGACTTAGAAATTTCTCCAAGTCCTAGCCACTTTATCTTGCCTTGGGCGCATTTTGACCTCTCTACTTTCATTTCATGCCTTAGGAAAATTTCGGCCATCTCCTCTTCACCATGGGCGCAAATGCTAGGCCAAGCTTTCATTTCATGCCTTAGGAAAATTTCGGCCATCTCCTCTTCATCATGGGCGCAAATGCTAGGCCAAGCTTTCATTTTCCTTGGAGGGCGCATTTCACCCTTGACACTTTCGTTTTATGCCTTAGAAATATTTCATATCCTCACCTTCCTTGAGGGCGCATTTTACTAGGTGAGCTTTTGTTTTTGCCTTAGAAACTTTTCAAGGCTTCAATCCTTGAGGTGGGCGCATTTTACTAGGTGAGCTTTTGTTTTTGCCTTAGAAACTTTTCAAGGCTTCAATCCTTGAGGTGGGCGCATTTTACTAGGTGAGCTTTGTTTTTGCCTTAGAAACTTTTCAAGGCTTCAATCCTTGAGGTGGGCGCATTTTACTAGGTGAGCTTTTGTTTTTGCCATGGGCGCATTTCCTTGGTTCCACTTTCGTTTTCATGACTTAGAAACTTTTCACCTCTCTCCTTCCTCTTTGGGCGCATTTTGAGGTATGAGCTTCTGTTTTATGCCTTAGGCGTTTTGAAGGCATCTCTTCTTGAGGGCGCATTTTGATGGGTCTACTTTTATTTCTGCCTTAGACAATTTTCAAGCCTCTGCCTGTTCCTGCTCTTGCATTCTATTTTTAGCAAGTTGTGCTATTTTTAGCAAATCCCTTGATTTTCAACCTCTAAGGCTCCGTTTTGCCTGAAAATTTCATCAGATGATATTCTCTGCCTTGTGAACCTGTTTTGTCAGTCCTCTGCCCTGACCTGCTATTTATAGCCACCTGCTATTTATAGTAAGTTTTGACTTTCTGACTTCAGTAGCTCCGTTTTGCCTGAAAGTTGCAACGCTTGATCTTGATAGCTTGAGGGTTACTTGGATGCCAACCTCGGGTGCAGACCTGCTATTTATAGCCGTGCCCTGACTTACTAAAAATAGTAAGTTCTCCGACTTTGCTCAAATTTTGCCAGCAGGTACCTTGAAGTGTGCTGACATAGGTGGGGTACTTTGTTTCGGCTATTTTTGGATTTTACCCCCCTATAAAAGTGGAAACCCTAATTTGATTTGCATGTATCCCGAACGGTCTCCGTTTGACTTCGTTCCTTCTGCATGTCGTTCTGCTTGCTGGACTGGAGTGTTGGGCGGCTGCCGGAGTGTACCTGCTAAAAATAGGAACTGTCTGAAAAGTGACTCTTCATCATCCATCACTGGATGGTTTTGTAATATGTCATATTGCCCGGCGATCTCGCTAAAACCTTTAAAACCTTAAAACTGGTCTCGTATTGATGCATGTAATCGGCTAAAAATAGTAAGTCCTCGAATCCCTCGATTCTGTAAGTCACACCGCTATGGCGCTAAAACCCATAAAGAAACCCCATACGCTGAAAACACCGGGTGATGCTAACCCTAAAAATAGCCTCCGAAGGCTGAACTCTGAAAGTGGTTGTCTCGGTTTGCATGTTACATCACTGCGAAGGTTTTGGAAAACCCAGAAGGATTCCCCAGACATGCATCTGAAAAGCTCATGTAGAAACCCTAATTTGGCTCTTAAAGCCCGAAATGCCAAAAATAGTAAGTCGTCTGATCTGGCTCAAAATTTACGTGTAGACAGCTTGATGTCACTCGGATGCAGTGGAACTGACAGAATTCCAAAATCTCAATAAAATAGTCCCAAGTTGAATACTTACTAAAAATAGTAAGTTGCCGGAATACAGTGAAAATTTAGGGGGACTCTGCTGGAAGTCTTCTGACTGCTGCACTAAGCTTAGATTTCAATTTTATGACTCGGTTTGACCTTAAATAAGCCTGAAGGATGAAAACCCTAATTACATAGACTTAACCAATATTTCAACCTGGGTCAAACAACGGGACATCCCCGGAAGGACCAGAGACCAGAGAGAGAGCGAACCAAAGCCAAAAGACCAGAATGGAGCAAAATTTAGGGGGTCCCCATCTTGATGGGGTGATGTGTGAAAAAAGGTCACAACACAAGTATATGTAGATATTTCCAAGAAAGACATGGCATGCAATGTGTAACAACCAGTTAACTCGAAAAGAAGCCTCGAGTTTAACTCCTGTGTCTAATGTCTATCTTGGAAAAGGTGGGACGCCTTGAATTGAAGTTCACTGACCCTGATCTCGAGCAAGTAACCCCTCCACGAGGTTAGTGACTGCATCACCATCTAGAGGTCATCACATGTCTCAACTGTCAATTCACTGCTTCTTAGCAACTCAAGCAAAACTGAAAATCTTTGTATACTTAAACTGGCCCTTCACTGGTGGTAACTATGGCGGCTTTGTAACTGAAGTGATGGCCACTGTTTCCTCTGCAGCTTGATGCTTCTCACGTTTTTCATGCTTTTCTTTATGGAAGAGTGTTGCATGATGAAACTGCGAACTCTTTGGTTGTGAGAAATACAAATGAACATGCTGCATACACAGAAACCCAACGGTATCAACCCTCTAAACTGGCCTTGGAAGACAATCAGCTATACGAGACATGAAACCATGTGAACTTGAGTGACTACTCTTGTCAACCTTTCCGATGCGCTTGATACAAATCAATGTCAGCTTTTCTGATGAAATCATGAATTAAGATGACTTGGTCTTGAATTCGTTCTGCGTGAACTACATCCTGAAAAACTCGCCTGTTGACTGTGAACATGGCTATATTCTGACAACTTCTCCAAAAAACCAAAAATCTCTCCTAATGAGGCTAAAAATAGCTTGTCGGAGGGCAATTTTCACAGAAAATTCTGAGACGTGGGTTTTATGTAGAATCAAATTCTAAGATGACCCACAATGTCAGAATTGTGAAAAAATGTGATTTAGGCCCGCATGCAAAAGGTTTTCAGTTGAGATCTGAGGGGCTGTGAGGACATTTTTTCCTCGAGAAAATCTGAGATATGGGTTTTGTCCAGAAGATATTTCTAAGACAACCCACAACGTTAGATTCGAAAAATATCGACTTCTACTCCACCATGCAAAGGAATTTCACTTCAGAAAATCAAAGCCTCAAGAACTGATGCTCTGGAACAAATTTTTCTTGAAAATTCTAGCACATGGGTTTTGCTGAGAAAGCAATTCTGAATCAACCCAGATGATTTGTTTTGCCAAAAACGCCAATTCTTCAAACATGTGAGAAAAATTTAAGACGAGAAGATGGAAGAAATCTAGAGAAGAAGAAAGATGTTTTTTAATTTTTATTTATTTATTATCTTCTTCTGTCAAAATCGCCACTCTGCCTTGAATTATGCTGATGAATCTTGACTTGTACCTGCAAAAGAATATTTTTTATGCCTTCACAACTGACCGCTGAAGAAATTCGCCCAACTCTGGAAAGAATTCACCTCTGCTCAAGCTGGATGAATGAAATGATGAATGCCATGCTTGCATAACTAGAGAAAAATCGTACCACAAAAGCAAGACTGCAAGCTCAAACCCTAACTGTGAAGAAGGAATCCGATTGGCCCTTTACCAGTTGAACTGCTGCTGTCTCTGAGTCTTTAGACTAAAAATAATATTTTAATTTCAAAGCATGCAAAGAACTAAAAGTGGCACCAATATTTATCTTTGAAGAAATTCGTCACTTTTTAATGCCTTGCATGCAAAAATATTATTTTTATCATTTTGCCAAAATAGCATCTTGTTGTGCTCAACACACTTCCCTGATTCTAAAAAGTCAAATTTTGATCTTTTAGGCTTCCATTTGCAAGAGTTATGAGATTTTTGAGAATCTCCTATTTTGTAGCTGACTGCAAAGTTACAACCGACCATGTTCAGCTCTGATTTCTGGTTGACTGACTGAGCCTGCGACTGTGCTGAGATATCCACTGCGAAGCCTGCATGACAAGGATGAAATGTCTGCTGGGAACAACAACTGCTAAAATCATCATCTGATACCTTAGAAAATTAGGCGCCTCTGATTAAATTGATGTTTTGACTCCAGACTTAGTCATTTCTTCGTTCTGCCTTCTGATGCTTCAAACTGCCGTTGACGGTGAATGATGAACTCCACTGACTGAATAATGGATTCATTGCATGACTAGAAGTATTCTGCATCCAATGACTGTATATGAGGGATTTGAAAATTGTATTAAGAACCCCAAAAGAATGAGCGCCCCTATTCTGTGATAGCTCAAACACCATTTTGACAAAAGTGTGATTTTCATCTGAACACCATACTTTGACCCTTGATACCGGGAACTGGAATGTTTCGATACGCGTGCCGCCTGTCTTGCTGTACAGTTTGGTCAACTTGCAAGAGATGTTCTTGGAGACGACGAAGCCAAAAAATTGCTTTTAAGGCCTCTAAAAGAAAATCGCCTTTTTCAAAGAAAATTATATTCTTACACTTAGTCATTTTTTGAACTGCCTTCAATCAACTCTTCTTTACAGCATTATCATCTTGACCTCGCACGTACGAGCATTCGCCAAATCCCGGAGGCTGTCGGCTAGACTCGTTGGATAGCTTGAGTAATTGCACACAAGTCTTGTGAAAACTGTAATTGCAAATAACCCTGTCTGGCAGGCGTAAAGGAGAATCGCCCCTAGCCTACAGCTGTGCAGCTTTGTGTAGCTACGCTTCACCATCCTCTGTTTTACGTGCTCGGTAGGACCTCTGTCACAGTTACTCAAAACATCGGATCGTCTTGTGAACGGATACACTGCAAAACTGAACTGAGCTGGAAGAGATCTCAGGAAGACCTCAATTGAAAATTCATCCATCAAACAAGTCTTATTCAAGATCGCCCCTGGGCTACAGGGGAGCGGATTTGCTTTGAATTCATTTCTTCTGACATGTATCCTGCTTGCAATTTCCACTTCTAACGCTAATAACCGGATTTCTGTACTGGATACGCTTTCGCTTGATAGCTCGTTGAAAAGCTAAACTAATTCTGCAAAGACTGAAACCATCAAAACACACATGCATCTAGATCTGGGCCTTCAAAAAGAAAATCGCCCTTGGGCTAGAAGGGAGCGGATTTGCATCTCTAGACTGCCTCCGTGATGAAAACACTCTTCGCAACCTCTGCTTCTGTCTTCGTTTGCCGGAGTTCTGTAACTCGGATAATCTTGCTTCATGGCTAATCGGAAAGCTGACTGAAAACTGAACATAATGAATGTATCCTTTATCCAAAACACTCAAATCTTGACCTTCAAATGGAAGGGCGCCCCTGGGCTACAGGGGAGCGGATTTGTTTTGAATTCATTGATTTTCACCATTTTATGCTTTGCAAACGCTGTATCCATCACTGCGGTTGACCATGTCGAAGCGTTGTGACTGCTGAGGTGTGTGGATGACTATACTTCATCATTTTCACATGTACGGACACTATAAAGTTGATTTGCACGTTGATTGCGCAAGTGTCTACTACGTTACATAGTGAAAAGTTCCCAGACTTAGAATATTTTAGCACTTTTTGCCAATCTGAAAATCCCCTCCATCAAAAAGCATTATTTCCAACATCTTTTATCGTAGAGCGTTCCTCTTTGAGTTTTAGGCTTAGATATTGATACCTGGTACTGGCCAACTGCCATTGATGACCCCGAAGATCCTAACTTTTCTCCTAAAAAAGTGAAAACTACCCACCAGCCTTAAACTGACTTTTAACTGAAACTGACTTCACCATTGTGATTGTGATGTGAAATAAGCCAATCAAAATTAATTTCAGCCAATTCTGACAAGTTCCTATTTTTTAGGGTTTCGGGCTAAAAATAGATTTCAAAAACACTAATTTTCAAAATTTTCAAATTTTGCCAGTATCTTCCTGGCATCACACTGACTAAAAGCCCATACTTTATTTGCCCAAAAACTAAGTTTTGACCCCCAATTTACAAGGTTTAGACCATTTTAAGCAAAATGCCTTAATGAAGCAAAAATTTCGGTTTGGGTACAACAGACAACATGGAGGAAGTGGTTTCTAGTGAGCACAAAACAAAATTTTCTTTGCTCGAAGCCAAGCTGAGACAAAAAACTAACGAATTGGAAGGTACCATTGATGAGATGATGAAAAGTGTACAACAAATGCGTGAAAACTTGAGGAGTTCAGCTAAAAGAATCTTTGACATTTTTGTACACCAAAGCAGTACAGCCCCATTTCAACCAATCCATGAAGTATGCAGCTCAAGTTCAATGACAGTTGAAAAAGAAATTCAAGTTTTATCCAAACTCGATGATATTCATCGACAGATAGAGGATCTGATTAATGAAGCACCTAGAAGCCTTGATATATGTTGTATATCTATTGTTGGCATGAAGTCTATTAATAATGCCTTGCAAGAATTCAAATCAAGTCTTGTGCTCATTATCCGTGATAAAGACAAAGTGGCTAATATTGCAAACAAGGCGTTGGAATGGAATGAGCAAACTAAAGCTGAATTGCAAGAAGTACATGAGGCTCTATTGGAATCAGAGAATCATATTTTTGCTGCTCAATGTTCATGGAAACAAGAAAACAAAGGAAGAGCTGAAGAAATTCAAAAAAATTCTTGATGAGCTTGACCTCATACAAGAAACTTTTGCTTTGGAGTGTTGTCCCAAAAGACAGGAGCATTTAAATTCTCATCAACAAGTTTTTCAGGCCTTTGATAATGTCTTGTATGAAGATAGTGCTAGTGGGACTTATGAAAACCCTCTTTTTGAGAATGATGAGGGAAATTCTTCCAGTATTATTGGTGAAGGAAGACATTCTGGCATTGATGAATTGATGCGTGAAGATGAATACATTTTTGTTCCTAGCTCATCCTTTTTGCAGGAAATAGAGAGTCCAGAAACTAGAAGGAATGAAGAAATACTTCTTGAACAACAACAAAGAATTGTTTGGCATTCCGGTGAAGAATTTATCCAATTTTTGATGAGATTGTTGGTTAGTTTTATGTCTGGTTTTATGTTTGCTCCAGCTTCCTTGAGAGTAACTGACTTCAGAATTGAGATTGATGAAGGATTCATTGAATCTCTCCGACAATTCACAACTCTTGGATTTGAATTCAGATTTGTTGAATACTTTTTGGAGTTTCAAGAGGTATCTATTCAGATGGAACGTTTGGATCTAAGGGTCCAGTTAAGGGCAGTTCTTCGTCTGAGAAATGGTTCTTCAATGCTGATGACTTGGGATCCTGGCATATTTCCTCGAGTTGAGGAAAAAATAAAACTTAAAAGGATGGAATCAACACATGGTGTGATGTTCATTCACCAAGGTGTTGAAGGTTGCTCCTTAATCAGCAGTTGGATGATAAATTCTTTTTATAAGGTGAAGGTTTGGAGGGATATCATGATCAGAAATTATTCATTCGTGGAATTTTGAAGACATAATGGGAGTTCCCATGCAAGGAGTTGCTTTTGCCTTTGCAAGAAGTATTGGGAGAGTCAATTATACTGTCGTGACTTTGCTTGGGGATATGAGGAGTTATGTTCTAGAGTATGCTTATGATTTGAGAAGATTATTTCTCTTATTGCACAAAAATGTATTAGACTTCGATGTTGCAGATTTAGACTCTTCAGAGCTTTTCGGTCTAGATATGCTGCAAGATTATGTTTGCATTATTTTCAGGGCTGGCAAAATGAGTTACTATTTTGGAAGGACCAAGCAGTCTTGGAATTTTGATTGTGTTGGTGAGATCAATAACGTGCAGCATCAACATGGTGCAAATTTACAGAGATGGGTTCCTTTTGGCATAATAAGGATCGAATTTTTTTCTTGGAGTGTGGTGCTATTGCTTGAGGACAAGCAATTTTGGGAAGGGCAGACTGTAATGTCCCCATTTCAGCCCTACGCTCTTCTTGAGGTTTTAGCCTATTTCCGGAAACTCATAGGCTAAGCAAAACTGAAAATTAGGGTTTCCTATTTTTTAGGAGGTTTCAGATGCATTTTTGAGGGCTTGCATGCATGGGGCTTGATGCATGTCTGGTGGAGTTTTCTGGGTTTTCAGAGAGCTTCAGAATGGCGTATCATGCATCTCCATCTGATAATTTTTTCAGAGACTTACTATTTATAGTAAGTCATGTTGGCTTCTTGGATTGTACTCAAAAGGTGTTTGGAAACACTTACTATTTATAGTAAGTCATGATTACTGCTCAGATGAAGTTTTGCAAATTTACTATTTATAGCAGTTGCTATTTTTAGTAAGTCTATTTATAGCAGTATCTTTTTAGCAGCAGTTCAATCATCTGCAGTTCACATTTTGGGCAGTGTGGCTATTCAGTTGGTTTTGAAGGGTTTGAAGTTAACTTACTATTTTTGGCATTGGCTATTTTTAGTAAGTCTATTTGTGGTTGTGGCACCATCAGCAGTTCTGCTCAGGTCATCATTCTATTTCTGGCAGAATCAATTTGGGTGTTGGCTCTAGTTTTGGCTTCTATTCCTCCTCGGACTAAGTCTCAGACTTAGTCGATTTTCATATCTTGAAGTTGTATCCCACGCCTAGGCTTGATGACTTCAAGTTGTTTTAATGAAGGGGACTTAAAGGGGGTCGAATTTCTTATGCATTCAATGTTTATTGTGCAGCTTAAAGTTGGACGCCAAAAAGGGAGATGAATAATATTTCATTAAATTCAAATAAAGTGACTGATGGCGTCCCTTGGAGGAATTGTGTTACATCCCGATTGTATAGCTACTATTGCATAGGGCAATTGATTGTAATGTTTGAATCTTGAGATGAATAAAACATGTTTTGTTATCAAAATGAATGTGCTCTATTTAAATGATTGTCTCATTTGATTGATACTTCTATCAATGTTATCCTTAATGAATGTTGCAAGCATAGTATTGAATTATGAATATTCTAACTTGAGATGTTTTGTATGTTATTGATATTGTGAAGAAGTAACTGCCAAGATTGTATGTCTATGGATGCAGGAATAGGAACTATTCCTCCAGGCGGAGGGGAGACATCACTCGGGAGAGGGGCTTGGTCGCGTAATCGGTAAAGTTGATCAAGTTGAGCATACACACACTTCACTAAGGGTTTTGGGAACTGAGTCAGATTGAGTTGTCGTGATAAGTCATCCTTAGGCTTAGGAGTTTTGGATTACTTCTTTATGCTTTATGAGTGGTGTTACTTGTTGACTGACTTATTATTCTGTGAGCCTTGAATGTGAAATGTGAACTGATAAGTGTGGTATAGACAGGATGTATATGCGTATACATGTACCACTCATATGTACATAACAACCCGCATGACATGTCGATACATATGTATGATGGGCAATTATTATGACATACACATGTGTCGACATGGCATACATACAGATACGTATACATGGTTGGCTCACCTATAAACATATGCACACTAGCTATAATGTTGTTATAACGTTATATTGATGCCTGGAATTTACAGTTAAACATATATATACATGTTGGTACAAACACGTGTATTAAGGGTACGCTGACTGGCCTGTAATACATGTATTTGGATAATTAAATACGAATATGTATAGATATATTTAAATGTATATATTTGAATGTGTTTATATATATATATATATATATATTTAATATAAACATTATTATAGTTTTACCTGGAATAAAATATATAGATATATCTATAGTAATATTTAAATATTATATAGATATATACATATATTTAAATACGGTAAATAAAACTATAATAGGATATATATTTAATATAATGGAAAAAATAAATATAATATCTTGTTTATATTTTAAATAAATATTACCTTGGAAATAATTAAAATTGACTTGTAAAGTCATTTGGCAAATAAAACGTATTTACCATAAGAAAGAAAGTATTTTCGACTTCTAGTCTTTTTGGAAAATACGTTGGAAATATCATGAGAATTTTAATGGTAAATACTATAGTCTTTCCAAAGGTTTAAACAAATACATTTTAAAACTTTGGCTAAGTTAAAATCGCAGATTTCCTTCATGCTGAAAATCACAAACTGTGGAATGGCCGAAATGGTGAATATGACTGGAAAACGCGCACAGCTTCTCACGCCAGAAGAACAGGTCGCAAGCTGCTGTTACTCCATTTCGGAAATACGTGACTAGGGCGGAATGAAAGCCAGGTGGGCGCATTGCTCCATTGACGTTTTCAGACTAGCTATTAAACCCGCCATTGTTCATGAGTTGCGCCATTTTTGGGAAACACCTGCAGGTGTCAACCCTTCTTTTTATCAAATGAAAGTTTGAATTATTCTCTGAACTGCTGGAAGTCGATTCACCTCTTAAAGCTATGAGTAAGTATGGAAATTCGCCACATTTCAGTTTGAAATATTCAAAGAGTAGTTATGTCATCTTTCATGCCTGCAAGAGTGGAAATTGTTGGGCTGAGGGCTCTATAAATAGCTGCCCAGTTCATTCATCAAGGATCACTTGCAAATTCCGAATTTTCTTTTGAGAGAGCTGCAATTTGTCTTTGCTATATTGACACAAATTTCCTATCTGTTTTGCTTAAAAACGAATTCCATATTGAGAGCCATATTTTGACATTGCTGTAGAAGCATATTGAGAGCCATATTTTGACATTGTTGTAGAAGCATATTGAGAACCATAGTCAGTCATTGCTGTAGAAGCATTTGCTTGAGAGCCATAATCTGTCATTACTGTATAGCATTCACTGTGAGAGCCAATTTGCATATAGCCATCACCATTTCTGAGAGGCTGGTTTTTATATGCTGCAAGCATAATTACAAAACCTCTATAGAAACCAGAAATGTGAGGAGTGGAACTAGAAATCAGAAAAAGAGAAGAAGCTGCCAGACTGCCACTATGGAAACAGGAAGCAGTCGTTAGCAGCAAGGAAACAGGCATGAGAATTTCTTATTGTATTTTCTTTCTCTTAATACTTGTGCTGAATCCAGGAACTAAGCGAGATAAAGGATTGTTTGGCTTTTATTTAAAATTGAATGGCAAGAGGCAAGTGCTTGAATAGATTCATGTAGATAATATGTTAATGAATGCATTTACTTCAAAAGAAAGAGTAAAAGGGGCATATTTTCGTAAACCACATTGTAAATGTGTTAATGATTGCA